>JAAGKR010011302.1:0-19817 GCA_011419295.1 Clarias macrocephalus
CCGTATACATCACTACGGTATACATTCTCCCTGTTTTGTTTTTTTTTGTAGTTGTGCAATACAGTGTTTTTTTTTTTTACTACCATATAGACAGCCAGTGGGATTTAACCAACTACCATCTGTTGGACCTGGGCCGGCCGCACCACTCCATCCGCTGTATGTCGGTAGTGCATGATAAAGTATGGTGTGGCTACAGGAACAAGATCTATATTGTCCATCCCAAAGCCATGAAGATTGAGGTCTGTACCCATGTCACTGACCTGATCCATGTACTGTGTGCTGCTCTAAATTAGAAGCCCTTCACTGTTCCTCCATAGGGAAGAAAGTTTTATACTGTAGTTATATGCCTAATATTTAGCTGGGTGTATTGAAAGCTGTGAAATAATAAATAAATAAATTTGTAAGTCAAATGCTTTTTTAATAAAGCAAAATTTAAAGTTGGACAATTTGTCCAAATAATAAAACGGATCTTTTATTTCAAACGATTTTGTGGTTTATTGTGATATTGCCATGCTAATAACATTCATTCCTTTTGTGGAACCATACAATTATAGGCTATAATGTGTGTGTGTGTGTGTGTGTGTGTGTGTGTGTGTGTGTGTGTGTGTGTGTGTGTGTGTATGCAGAAGTCATTTGATGCTCACCCACGGAAAGAGAGCCAGGTTCGTCAACTGGCCTGGGTGGGTGACGGGATCTGGGTCTCCATCCGGCTGGACTCCACCCTGCGTCTATTCCACGCACACACTTTCCAGCATCTCCAGGATGTGGACATTGAGCCTTATGTCAGCAAGATGCTGGGTGAGAAGGAGGAGGAGGAGGAAGATGAGGGAGCTTACCTTAAATTCTAGCTGTGGCTTAATCTTTATTTAAAGGACATTTATATTATGGTTTATTTTTTTAACTAAAGCATTAAGTGAAAGTCTTATTTCTTGTTCCTCATTGGTTCATCTGAAACGTTCTAACACAGATACACCGACTGAGCACTTTTTTTTTTTAAAGAACACTGTACTAATACTGGGTAGGGCATGAATGAAAAAATGTGAAGCTGCATGATTGTAAGTGTATACCTCTGTTACATGTCAGCTGATAAGATAATCGCATGAGTTAGAAAGTGTTCAAGTATTCCTAATGTTGTGCTCAGTGAGTGTATTTACACACTTATCTCAGCTGTAATGTACTGAAGATAGTTTTTTTTCCATAAGAAGTGAAGTTATTTTGTAGTTTAATTTGTCTCATATCTTTCAAATGGTTAATTTGAATCCTGAGCTTTGTGTATTTCTGTGTGTGTGTGTGTGTGTGTGTGTGTGTGTGTGTGGTATTTGACTCTCTCACTGTCCCTCTCCCTGTTTAACAGGAACAGGTAAACTTGGCTTCTCTTTTGTGAGAATCACAGCCCTCATGGTGTCCTGTAAGCGGCTCTGGGTCGGGACAGGAAACGGCGTCATCATCTCGATCCCTCTATCAGAGTGTGAGTGTGCGAATGCATTTGGTGCAACAGGTGCAGGTTTTTGGAGAACCAGTTCTGTTATTATATGTAGGAACAAACATAGACAAAATAGGTTTCGATCTCGACAAGCTCCACACTTCTCCTATCTTCTTCTCCTCTGGCTTTCATTGTCCTATTTCTGACTGTCCTGTGGGTTATTTTGTCAATAGCTGTGGGTCTGCAGCATGGAGTTCTCGGGCTGAGGGGTGAGTGGGAAAACTGCTACATGCTTAGCAAACCGGCTGCGTTTAGACCACTAATCGCTGCTTCACACTGGCTTGCAATTACCTCTTAATCGTTAGATCGTATTCTGATTGTCCTTTCTTTGATTTCTTTGGTGTTGTCTCATTAGCTCTTAGAGTAGAGTGTGAATTAAAGTGCTAAGATGAAATTGACAAATAAGGAAACTCTCTCTCTCTTTTGCTCTTTCTCTTAATGCTTCTGATTCACTTTATTTGTTTCTTATTTAGAGTCAGCACCTTAACCTGCTCAGATCCGATGTCTTATGGTTTAGACCTTGTAATTTCGTAATTTCTCCTCACTGTTTTTTTTTTCTCTTAGCACTATTAAACTTGATCAATGTCTCCAAAGAGAAGGAAGTTTGGCAAATTCCCAAGGGTCCTCATATAAAGATCTTGAAGAACATACTGTACACACAATGTACCTGTACTGTAGTTGGGAGAAAATTTGCTGTCCTCATATGAGGACACTGGTGTCTCAAGCTACCTGCCGGCCATTCATTCCTCTAAGTTTGTCAGATATTGCTTGTGCAGAAGATAATGCTCAAGCAGAGTGTATGTACAATATATTGCCAAATTATTCGCTCTCCTGCCTTCCTGTGCATATGAATTTGAGTAACATCCAATTCTTAATCCATTGTGTTTAGTATGATGTTGGCCCACCTGTTGCAGCTAGAACAGCTTCAACTTTTCTAGGAAGGCTTTTCACAAGGTTTAGGAGTGTGTTTCTGGGACTTTTTGATTATTCTTCCAGAACCCCTTTTGTGAGGTCAGACGAGAAGGCCTTGCTCGCTCTCTAATTTATCCCAAAGGTGTTCTATCTGGTTGAGGTGCAGTCCAAACCAAACTCGCTCATCCATGTCTTTACATGTCTGTTGCTTTGTGCACTGGTGTGCAGTCATTCGAACAGGAAGGGGACATCCCCAGGAGGAAAGGGGTGCATGAAATTGTCCAAAATGTCTTGCTATGCAGAAACATTAAGAGTTCCTTTCACTGGAAGTAAGGGGCTGAGCCTGAAAAACAACCCCACACCATCATGACTGCACACTAGTGCACAAAGCAAGGTCCCTAAAGACATGGATGAGAGAGTTTGGTGTGGAAGAACTTGACTGCACTGCGCCTGACCTCAACCTGATAGAACACCTTTGGGATGAATTAGAGTGGAGATTATGAGCCAGGCCTTCTTGTCAAACATCAGTGTCTGACCTCACAAATGTGGTCCTGGAAGAATGGTCGAAAATACCCATAAACACACTCTTAAACCTTGTGGAAAGGCTTCCACAAGCCAAAAGTTGATGATGTTACATCTGCAAAGTGTGGGCCAACATTAAATCATATTAAACCATATGGATTAAGAATGGGCTGTTACTCAAGTTCATATGCATGTGAAGGCAGGCGATATTACTTTTGGCAATATATTGTATACTGTATGCTTTGACTGGCCTGACATTGATCTGCTTATTTGTGCAAGTGCATCCGCTTTAACAAATAAGTTTACGTTCATCTCAATATTAATGCTTTGAGTCCACATTTCTTGCTCTTGTGGCACTAAAGCACGGAAATAAAACTTTACTGTGCTGAAAGCGTCATGAATAACACTGCCTGTTTTTTTCCTCCTTTAGCTAATAGGAGTGTTGGTGCGATAGCAAGCCGGCCCGGTGGTGCAGTACGAGTGTTCGGGGACGAGAGTGTGGACAGTGGGACGTCAGGCTTCTATGTCCCCTACTGTTCCATGGCACATGCTCAACTTTGCTTCCATGGTCACAGAGATGCAGTCAAGTTCTTCGCTGCGGTGCCAGGTATCAATATTGCTACTTACCTACACAAACCATGCAGTGATGTGGTTATTACCATGTCAGTGTACTGCTGTGCTCAGAGTAGTTTATAGTCCATTTGGTCATATGTGGTCGATTGACCAGTCCATATAGTGTCCTGTATAATGAATGGTCCTGAAAATTTTTTGTTAAACTAAAATCTTTTGTTGAACTAAAATGTGTTCCTATCTCAACCAGATGTAAAGTTTTGATGTCTGGCATTTTAAAATCTAATAAGCTCTGAAAGTTAAATGGGAGTGTATACACTGATCAACCATAACATCAAAACCACCAGGTGAACTGAGCCGCACTGATCACCAACTGTAGACCAGTAAACTGATGGCCCAAAGGCTCACCCATGCCTGCGGAGACATCCAGTGTAGCTCATATCGCCAGATGTCACGGCTGGCCACAAGAGATAGAAAGACGATACATACACATGATAGAAACGCACTAGAACACACAATACACTACAGCCCGCCATACACAGGGCCAAGCAGGTAAAAAGCTTAACTACAGACATGGCCCCAAAACTCTGCACATTCCAAAGGATCCATCCAAAGGATCCGCTGCCAGCGTCCTGGTGCCGGACACCACAGCGCACCCCAGGAGACAGACACCAAGGGGTCAGCGCCACCGCAGTGGCACAAGGGGAACCGAAAAATAGACCTGTGGTTTGAATGTATGGCTGATCAGTGTATATATAAAGCATGAGTGTGTGTGGTGTAACATTATATGAAGAACATAATTGTGCCAGATTTTTTTTTCTCACATTTCGTTTTTTTTTTTTTTTTCTTTTAGGTGAAGTTGTTCCTCCAGCAGCAGTAGTACCTGACGGCACGAACCCAGATTCAGACTCGGCTTCCTCTAACAGTCCCTCACGAGAGCAGCATCCCAGGTTTATGCTGGTCATGAGTGGAGGGGAGGGCTACATCGACTTCAGGATGGGTAAGAACACTACAAACTAGTGATCATTCGCTTTCTCTCTTCCTCATTATGAGCACTCTTACACTTGGTGGCACTCAAACGCTGGCCTGTGTCTCGCAGGTGATGAAGATGGAGCTGGTGTAGCTGAGGACGAGGAACCTCTGGAGCCCACCTTGCAGCTGCAGTCCGCTCCCGCCAAAACCGAGCGCAGCCACATCATAGTCTGGCAGGTTGCCATCAATGGCGAGTGAGCGGCCAATCACTGCCTCAGGTTTAATAGAGAACTCCGCCCCTCAAGCCACCCCGTGGCCTGCTGTTACATTTTTTAAAATCAGAAATTACTAGAATTACGATTCCCATGATTATTATTATTATTAGAGGATGTACAGAAACTCATTTCATAAGGAATACTTTTTGTTTGTGGTGTTTTCTTTAAAAATTTTACTACTTTCTATTTCCACTCATGCCAAGGCATAAGGTCAAAGGGAATCTGAAAAATAAGGAAAATTAAAGGGAGTAAATGAATCCGTCCAGGAGTGTAATTGCACAGTTTTAGGGACTGGGTTTTTTAATTAAATGGCCCAGTGGGGGGAAAAAAAGGTACTCCACTAGAGTACTGGAAGCACAGAAACCATGAAGGAAACACATGCTTTGAGTTTACACTATGACTGATCGTATAATTGCACATATGTAAGTGAATTCCCCATGCTTAAATCATTTGTTTTTTTGTGCAAGAGAGATAGAATGATAGATAGATAGATAGAACGATAGATAGATAGAGATAAAGACAGCTTATGATGCTACAGTGTGTGTGCACTGACAGTGGTGTCTCAGTAGCATCATGTGATATTTCTAGAGCAACAGAAAGCTATTTTTGTTATCTGCTTGGCATGTGTCCTGTTCGCATTGTCCTAGAACCTGGTCTGTCTTGTCGTATGTGTGTGTGTGTGGAGTGGGTGTGTTGTGTGTGTGTGAATGAGGTAGTCCAGTGTGTTTTAAAAGCCCTAGCATTAGATTCTGCCTGATGTGGTAGCACCTGTACGCTAGAGCTTGCTGGCACTTTAAAATAGCGACCAACTTAATTAGATCTAAACGCAGATCTACACTTATTCTAAAAACCAACATTTTATTTTATTTTTTTTCCAAAAAGGGGCTAGCCTGCTACCAAAGGAAAAACTGTAGAACAAATGCATAACAGCCTCTAATCACCTGCATTCTCTTTAGGCTTTTTTGAGTTTTGATTTTCTTTTTTTTCTTTTTTTGGACTTTTCACTATAAAATTTTCATATAAGATCAAATTTTTTAAAGGCCTCATTTCTTGACAGGGATTTTTATCAGAACCACTTTACATCGCACCTTACTTTGTCTCCGAGCACTAAACCTGTGTTTTGTGCGTTCATTTTTGTTTCAACTCGAGCGTTTACACGTCTGGTCTTTGAATCCGAGACTAATCTGTTTTTCATTCTTATTTCATTAAAAAAAAAAAAGTTTCCACATGTATGTCCTTTAGTAGTTCCTTTTTTTTGTATTTAAAGGAAATAAAACAAGCAGTCAGGGTTTTGTTTTTATTTCACGAAGGAAATATTCATATAGGTATTTTGCCATTCCAGTATTTATTTTTTCATAATGAATTTTGTGGTTCAGAATGTAACTTTCTACATGAACATTGTAACAGTGTGTGTAATGTCAGGCAGTCGGAATGGATTTATGTGTTATGTTATTGCAGACATTGTGAAGGAATTGCATTATTACCGGCCGATTTGTGTAACAACATGGATTAGAATGTGTAGGATATACAGAACAACCTCTGTGTAAATGGTTTGGAATTTAACATTCATTGTACTAAGCTATGCATGTTTTTTTAAAGGACACTGCAATGTGTTTGTTCAAGTCCCTGATTATTACCACCATTTTGGGTGGATCGGAGTGTGTGTGTGTGTGTGTGTATGACTGATGTAGAAGAGTGTGGGTGTGGTTGTGGGTGCGTATGTATGGACGGTTGCTTGATCCTTTAAACGACACAGGATGTGCTGTGGTTGTCACAGCTTGCCATTACTGTGGGTTTTTCCTGTTCAATGTTTGCTAAAACAGCATCATAGCCTTATTTTTAACAATCTAATAAACTCAATTTCATGGGAATTAACAGCCGCCGCTGGTCTATTTGCAGTTATTTTTTTAGTCCTTCTTACAAGAACCAAGGTGTTAAAAATGCTGCCAGTTTCTGGTAAACGGTACAGTAAGGTGAGTGACAGATTTCTCACACAAACAAGCCTCCCGGTGGTCCCTAATACTCGGAGGGGGTTCATTCTATTCATAGACGCATGAAGAAATAAATCCGAGCAGAATGCTTCTTGTATAAGTTCACTGCACATTTACTCTGACCGCGAACATCATTATGATATCATTTGATCTATCTAAATTCTTGTTTGATTATTTTACGTTTTTTCTTTTTCCATTATGACAGAAATACACCCTGTATATGATGCAAGTTTATTATATGCCACCATGCACACTCATTCACACAAAAGGGCAGTTTTGATGAGCCAGTCTTCCTACTGGGAGGTTAGAGGAAACTAGAGAAGAAAAGAAAAATGAAATCCCGACCCCTCAATCTGTGATGCGGCAGGGCTATGCTTGAAATTGTATTAAACATTATTAGAATGCATACAAGGTGGCATGGTTGCGTAGGGGTTAGCACCTCTCACCTTCATGGACGAGGGATTGACTCCCGCTGTGGGTCTGTGTGCATGGAATTCACATGTTCTCTGCTTGCTTGCTTGGTTTTCTCCAGGTACTCTGGTTTCCTCCCACAGTCCAAAGACTTGCAGATTATGCCAATTGGTATTTCCAAATTGAATGTATTGTGAGAGTGTATCGGCTCATGCCACCCCATCCAGGGTGTACTGTACTACGCCTCATGCCCCGAGCTCCCTGGGATGGGCTTCAGGCCCATCGTGACCTTAAATAGCAAAGACTTATACAGTGGCAACTATGTATAATGGGGGCATCTCTTCTTACCCGGATACACCCTTCGCTCCGGAATAGGATCAATCTGAACACATCAGACTATATGACCTTTTTCCATTGCACCAAAATCCAATCTTTGTGATTCCTAGCAAATTGGTGAGCTTCACTCATAATTGATTTTCTTATGGCCACAGCTGTTCTCGTCACACTGTGTGTGGAAATGCAGTTACTTTTACCATTATACATAGCTGTGATTGTGTTTATGATGCATCACCGAGCATTAAAGCACCGCCATTCAATTTTTTGCTGGCCAGATTTCATCCACAAAGTTGATGAGTTACCACTTTTCTTCTATGGTTCAATAATGTGTTGGACATTTCTTAAACCAATCACTGTAATTTTACACATCTCCTTAGTCTTTCCTTGAAGCAGGCCAATATATTTACCCTTTTATGTGTTTTTTTTTTTTTTGACCAAGCAGTATAAAATCGGTACGTATCATTTAACAAGCATGGAATTATTGGGTGCTATTTATTAAAATTATTTGCTTACTATTCAGTATATGTCAGCGGTACAGTGCCTTAGTGGTTAGCATTGTCACCTTGCACTTCCAGAGTCCGGGTTCGATTCCCTCCTGTGTGCATAAAGTATGTATATTCTCTCTAAAGACATGCAGATTAAGTTAATTGGCATTCCCAAATTGCCCGAAGTGTGTGAATGAGCATGTGAGTGTTTGTGTGTGTGTGTGCCCTGCGATGGATTGGCCCCCTGTCCAATGTGTACCCTGGCTCTAATTCTCCTGGCATAGGCTCCAGGCCCCCTGCGAACCTTTATACAGGATGAAGCTGTATAGACGATGAGTGAGTGATCGAGTGAGTATATGCAATTACAATTCTTCTATTTATTTATTACATACACTTGTCATCCAGGTTTATTGCCTGCCATTTGGAAGTCCTGGGTTCAATTCAGTGCCCAGACCCCTTGCCTCTGCATGCGTTCCTATCCCAATCCTGGAAGAAAATGGGAGGGTTTTGTCAGGAAGGGCACCCAGAGTAAAACCTGTGCTGAAAGACCAACACCTCACTCATGTCCACTTCATTAGGAATGCCTGTACACCTTCCCATTTATTGAGGATTCCAATCAGGCAATCATATGGCATGAGCACAATGCATACAATGCATGAATCACAACATCAGAATAAAGAAAACGTCTGATCTCTGTGACTCTGTAACCGTGCCATGGTTGTTGCTGCAAGGTGGGGTGGGTTGAGGATTTCAGAAAGTGCTGATGTCCTGGGATTTTCACACACAACACACATTAAAGTTTACACACGACGGTGCGAAAAACAAAAGAACACTGAGTGAACAACAGTTCTGTGGGTGGGAACGCCTCGTTGATGAAAGGTCAGAGATTGGTTTGCGCTGCCACGAAGGATAATGTAACTCAAATATTTACTTTTTTACAGGCATGGCGAAGAGGAAAGCATCTCAGCATGCCCAACACATTAAAGCTTGGTGTGGATGGGCTGCAGCATCACTCATGTCGACCAAGAGATCAGAGTCCAGAATGGACACAATTAAACAGTTGAAGATTATAAAATAAATAAATAAATAAATAAATAAATAAATAACCTGGACTTTTTCCCAGTCTTCAGCTGTCCAGTTTGGGTTTGTGCCCACGATAGCCTCATTTTTAATGTGTTGGGCATGGTGAGAGTTTTTCTGCTCACTAGGTTATTCAGAGTTAAAGCTTTATATCCTATAATTCCTTATAAAGGTCCTGATTGATTTTGCATAACGGATCTAAGTAAAATGGCTGACTGAATCACTTAAGCGGCACTGCTGCTGGATATCAAAGTGATGAACGACAGACATTACAAAATAGAAGCATTGAGATTGGATACAGTTTGCTCATTTGCCACAAGGTGGCAGCTGTGGCTCAGTCTGTGGGACACAGAGCCTTGAGGAAAATTACATCACAAGCACTCCTCCCTTCTCTTTGTAATTCCCTCTCTCCATCTACCACTCACAGTAACTAAACAGGTTGATGAGGCAGCTTCGGCGTACAGATGGGACTCCTGCTCCTGATGTCACACACACATACACACACACACTCGCGCGCGCATATACGCAGATATACATTTTTCTCTGTAGGTGGTTACGAGTATAATGTAATGGAGATACGTCAACCACCCCGTGTGTGTATGTGTATGTGTGTGTGTGAGTTTTAACAAAGCAGCGGATGCTCATCTCCCTAAATGCTGCTGCCATAGCACCGTATCAGGCCATAATGCCTGTGTTCACGGCTGTGTTAATTGACGTGTTCAGTTGTTTAGGAAAATGGTGTGTATTGTAATGGCCTATGTGGTGACAAGTGATAGCAAAATTAGCTGGTGGATTTTCTGAAGCATGAAGAAAGATGCAAGCAAAGCCCAAGCCGCCTACGCACACTGAGAGAGGGAGGGAGGGAGGGAGGGAGGGAGGCAGGGAGGCTTCCTTGTTTGCTCACTCAACCTTCCCTACATGGCTCAGGAGGCAGCGCTTACGTAAGCCAGCCAGCTGCTCTGTCACAGAGACCCTTGGGTCCCTTGCATGTGTGTGTGTGTGTGTGTGGTGTATGTTTGTGTTCACACTCAAGTCCCTAACGAGTGTGATTCAGAGGCATCCCTATCAGCTTTCTGTACATTATAGTAGCTCAATGATTTAAAACCAATCATATATATGTGTGTGTGTGTGTGTGTGTGCGTTTTGTGAAGCATTGACGGCCGTGCAATCATACAGTCATAGTGCTCTCTTGATAACCTTTTGCTTTCTCACCCACTCTCTCTCTCAAGGATGTTTGCTATTATGTGTACATAAGGTCAGAGCGTGTGTGTGTGTGTGTGTGTGTGTGTGTGTGTGTGTGGATCAGGGTCCATGTTTGGGTATCAGACCTTGATCTTCAGGTAAGGCTCAAGGCATCTGTTGCACACTGTCAATATTGACCTCGGTAGTGCATCAGTCTCTCTTTATTGTTACTACGAAAGCTCTTCGCCCGTAGCCGTCTGTGATCTAAAGACTGGAGTGGTCCTGCTGTTAATGTATTTGTGCATGTGATGCGCACATGGCGTCACTCTTCGCGCCCACACAGTTTCCTACCATCCTCCAGCCCCGACGTTATTACACACCACACATGTGCGAGCCCCCGCACACACTCCTAATGGTGAGAATTATATGCTTCTCTTAAAAGATACGACATGCATAATAATGCATGGTGGGTGATTTTATACCCTGGAGCTATCATATTTAAAGCCTTATTTTGTAATATTATACAAATGCTACAAGCAAAATGTCCGCAGCATGCCACATGTGTTCTTCATCTGGTGAGATTTTCCTAAACAAGGAGATGCGCAGTATTATCACTAGCTAAAAATATAGAAGCATTTTGCTTTTACATAAAATCATCCATCCGTCCGTTTATCTGTCCATCCATCCCTTAATTAATTAATTAATTCATTCATTCATTCATTTAATCTCAGTAATTACTTTATTTTGGTCAGAATTGTAGCGGATCCAGAGCACATTGAACCCAGGAACATTGTAAGAGAGGTACACTCCGAACAGGCCTCCAGTGCACACGTATTCACACACTCGATTGATTTTGCATAACGGATCTAAGTAAAATGGCTCAAAGATAATTTAGGGCCCAGGCATGTTCTTACTGTATATAGTTTAAAAGGAACATTGTTCAACTCTCATCGTTTTCACATTAGGCACAAATGATTTATACTGTGCCCAAGAACAATTACATCAATGACACGTACATACATGCTGTACAACCCTGTTGACCACTGTTCACATTATTTTTGCTCTCCGTTCCCGGGTATGCTTGTGCATTTATTTATTTACACTCTCCGATACAGCAGGTGGCAGTATGGACATACTTTGTGAGCCTCCATTAAACACAAGAGAAGAACAGGCCTAATCTTGATATTTCAAGAAAAAAAATGACAAGAATAACCCGGCGTTGCCCAGGCTTTTCATAGTTGAAACCTTGTGGTGGTAAGGTAAAGTATTTCCTTGTATTTTTCATACTTTTCTTACTAATTTTCCATTTTAATTTTAGAAAGCGGCTTCAAGGGCTGCGGTTAAAATTCCTCCTGAAGTACTCGACGATATGCTGTACTATACTCTTAGTTTGGCCAACTGTTGCAAAAATACACAAATTCTTTGGGGAACCCACCCTTGAGCATGCAACATAAAATTGTCCATGAGAAAAACAGGGAGACTTCAGGTTAATTAAAGTCTGCCAATTAAAAAACAATAACACTTGGTTCTTGCAATCAGAATGCACAGTTCAACACGCACTGAAAAACCGATTATGTCCCCACTGTACACTGTAGTGTTTTTATTCCACGGCTCCTCCCAGAATATTCACAAAGTAGTGTCAAGTTTCCTCGTCTGCCATCTTGAAAATGAGCGGTGATAGTCAACATGCACGCGGCAATATGTTGTGGTAAAGTCTGCCATCTTGTGGGCAGCCTTGGAAACTCAATCTATTATACAGTGAAAGATTCCTCGTCCGCCATCTTGAAAATGAGTGAGTAGTATGGAATGTAATCAGTATTTTCTTGAAAATGAGTGAGCATGGCCTCCGAATGGGGCAGTGGTAAACTGCTAACCCTAAGCGGAGAGAGCGGAGAGCGCTGTCCTCCGAGTGTGTTACGCCGCCCCCAACGGTGTGTGAGCGAGCAGTTCGAAAAGATGCGGTCAGCTGGCGTCACGTGGTTCGGAGGAAACACATGATGGTCTTCAGCCCTTCTGACTGAGTGGTAGTACTATCTTAATGTGGGAGCCCCCTAGTGACAGGGAGGAATTGGACACGAATAAATTATGGAGAAAATCTGGGGGGAAAAAAATGAGTGCGTATTAGGAGATGAAACCAATGCAGTATTTTGACCAGTGGAATGACAAATATATGTGCGACGTTTGGCCCAGATCCCTCAAAGCATGGAACAGCCTATAAGGAACATACATACATACATACATAGCCACGTTGACTTTCATAGATATCTGTGTAGGTCAGTATATGAGATTGGCGTGTGCTTTGTGCATGCTGAGATTTCGTAGGAAACCAAAGGTGGTGATGGTGTCATATCTAAACAATGATCTACTTCCTTTTTATCTTTCTTGAGACCATTTTTTCCAGCACATTCGGAATGATTGTGTTCACTGATCAAAATTAACCAAACTTTAGCATTCTCGTGAACTGTCCCTGGGCCCTAATGTGAAAAGTCCTGAGCTCAGTACTGAGTCAGGGAACCTGAGCTCTGAGGTGAAAAAACTACCCAGTGTGCCATTGTGTTGCTGCCACCATAAACAAAAAAACATGCATGTTCTTTGTCAATTTGATTAAAAACTGAAAAGAAAAGATTTTCTTATCAGATGCACTGTAATCATTTAGTCCTACTTCAACCTCTCTCTCTCTCTCTTTCTTTAACTAAGACTCTGCACATATTTTATTCAAGTTGCTGGTCTTTAGTGTCTAATCTAATGACATCTTACAAGATGAGTAGAAAGATTAAAGGTATCATCAGAGTTCAGGATTTCACAAACTGCATATTGATTGGACAAAATCCTAATATAAAGTACTATATGATTTAATACAGCTGGGCAGCTTGCAGAAGTTCAAACTTTCCCTCATTTGTGTTATCAATCCCCTCACTTTGTCTGTGACTCTAACCAATACCAGCGTGTTAGTGACATAAAATAATGAGAAATAAATATCTTTTTAGATATTTTTTTGAGAATCGCTTGTGTTAAGGTTGGATTCAAATTGTGCAAAGTCTTTACACTGGATATTGATCTAAAGCTTGTTATATAATTTAAACTTCAATACAGCATATGATCATATTGTACTAAAAGAAAAAAAGAAATTTCGTTTGAGACAGAAAACCACTGAGATGCTGAGGTGTTAATGGCCTTGCTCAAGCAAAGCACACTTAAGCAAAGGATAGGATATTAGTCTTTAATTATAATATTGCAGTTTCTCTTTTACCCTTTTCGTTTCCCATTCTCAAAGCTCTATATCCTGTTCATACTACAAATTATGTTCCTCCTTATTTCTGCTAATCCATTAGCACTATGCAGCCAGTCAATTTTACAGACAGCAATCGTGTCCGTGCCCTTGTCCTCCCTGTGTATTAGGTTCATAGCTGGAAATAAGCTGCCAACACTTTAATTAGGAGGCAGTGTGATTGGTTGAGCATCAGGAAGTGACAAGAGCCATTCAGCCAATAGATTCCCCTGAAAGGGGATATCCATAGTGCAGTGGGAACGGTTGACAAAGTGCTCTTTGAGGTCAAGGTACTAGATCTTGGTGGACTAGTGGGTGCTTGTGGGCAGTGTGTGTGTAGTGTGTGCATGAGGCATTCTCAGTTCTCTCTGTCTATATATAACCTCAAGTGTCCCAGCTGTACTCATTGCTATGGTGTTTTGAGTGTTCCAGTTATGAGTGCCCTTACATGCTCCCCACTTCCTCTTTCTGTCACAGTCCTTCTCTCCATATGTCTTCTGCTTCACTTCTCTCATTATTTGTCTTTCTCACTTTCCTCCCATAGCTTTACATTTCATTGGTACATCCCACTGCTTCTACATCAAGTGTACAGCTGGTCGTTAGCCTGTGTTATTTAGTGAAGTTCCTCTGATTGATTTGTGTGTTTGGTGTGCAAGTCCTGGCAGCAGCACCCTGCACCTGTTTAGTACCCCCACATACAGTCTTAGCCTTATTCGCCTATGAGGTACCTGCAGTTTTTTTTTTATTTGCGCCCAAATAAAAAAATTTGGGCGTGGGGGGTCTAGGGGGGGACGGTAAGAATACAAAGCCATTTTTAAAAATCTCTTTGTATTTGAAACTATGCCAGCTAAGTAAAATGCAAAAACAGGCCGCAGGCCAATGATTCATTTTATGGCCCCAAAGTGTATTGATGATTTTGATTTGTATGATTTTTAAAACGTATCATAGAGCGAAGGTTGTTAACATTTGGGCCACGGTCCAGATGCATCAAATGCAAAATATTTCCATTGGGTGAACTGAGTACCTTAAAAGATACTATAGCAGAGACAACAAGCATATCAATGTAGTTTAGCAAAACTTTCCTAACATGGTCAAACAAGCAATTTTGGCCAAAAAACAAAGTGACCCGAATCAAAACTAGTGCAGCAAATAATTACAACAAAACAAGAAAAATCAATAATCATTAAGAATTAAAAGGTAACTGTTGTCACCATTCAGTCACCATTCCCCATTCAAAATTAAGGATTTTTCAGGTCCTCTCATTCGAAATAGGAATCAAAGAATAAAATTAAAGGAAAAAAAGCTAGAAGAAATTTCAATTTTGTCCCCATTTTCTTAATAATGCTCAAAAGACCTTCTTAGTTCCAATAAAAAAGAGTGCTATCGCAACTTACAAGTTTTGCCAGTGAATTCCTTATAATTGCAAAATGCAGCAAATGTCTCTAAAATTACAACCTGTTTTTTTTTTAACTAGACTTCCATATATTTAACGTATATTTGCCTAGTTGCTACAGTATGTCTTTAACGAGTTAACAAAGGTCTCAGAGGTCCCCCAAAGTGTGTCTGCTGAAACCCCGGCTGAAAAAAAAAATCTGAGTCTGTTTCACCCCTCTTTCAAACACACCATTTCAGTGTCAATGTAAATGACCTCCTGCTAAGCCATTCCTCTCCAGTGAACAGCAGAACTGGGTACCAAGAGAGGGGAGGGTATTTTCTTATATGAAGTTACAATAAGGGGAAATCTAACTGGCTAATACAAAAGTGGAAAAAAAGATAAAAAGCAGAAAATGTGTTTTTATGAGCTGGAAAGTCTGCAGACATGCGTATCTGTTTTTGTGGCTGGCTTTGCCAAGCTATTGTGACTCAGGCACGGATTTCCTAATTCAGGACACATCCTCCTTGTTAAAGTGGGCCCAAGATCAAGCCGAGAGGCACTTCAGACGGAGAGATGAGAACTTTAGTAAGTAAAGTCAGTCTGAATATAGAATAGTCAAGTGTACAGGGCTCATCCAAAAAAAAAAAAAAAAACCTCACAGATCAAAAGAACATTAATTCACTGAGATGTGAAAAAGGCTTGAACCAGGTTAGAGAAATGCTTTGAACTATTCTTTTTCTGCTGAATACTTTCTATCTAAAATGTGTTTAGGAATGTGCTGCACATGTGTTTTTCCATAATTCCAGATGTCGGGGAACATGGTGAACTATTTCGATCGTTATTATGACATTCAAGCTTATTTGCCTATCAGCAATAGACATCACAATGCAACTCTGCACAAACTTGAATGTAGATACTGTATATATACCTAATAAACTGGCCCCAAGTGACAAACCTGAAGAAAAACTCAGACGGATGGTGTGTGAGGAAGAAATCCTGACAGGAACCAGACCTGAAAGGGAACTTAAACCATGGATTGCAGACTATAAAGAGAAAAAGTACAGTATGAACATATTATTGTTACGAGACCAGGGATGAGCACAGGACAGGACAGGTTCTCTAATTACAGCAGCACTACAAGTCTACAATATCGAGGTGAAATCCACTGAAGCAAGAGTTACATGATGTGTTTTGAAGCAGATGAAATATTTTTGGACAATTTTTTAACGAGTGTATCAGCTTGTTTACAGATTTTGCTCCAGAGTTTATACATATGCAAACCCTTGGCCAAAATATTTAGCGGTGTGCACAATGCTGCCACAGCTGACTCTGAGTCCTTCATTGCTTACTGCATTATAAAACAGCTTGTCTCACATACACACAAACACACACAAAAACACGCACACACACACACACACACACACACGCACACACGCACACCACACACACACACACACATGAACTCCAGCTCTTGTGCCAGTATCTCCTGTGAAGTCTGGGACAGTGCCATGTTATTTTATAAAGCTGGCTAAAAAAGTGTGATGAATAAGAGGGCAAAGGTAGAAGGAGAAGAAGAGGAAAAATGAGTGAAAGAAAATAGTGAGTGGATGTCATTGATCAAGAATCCAATAGGGGCCTCTAAGTGAAACTGATCAGTCGAACTGTTAGTGTTTTTTAGTTTGGCAGATGTGTGTGTTTTTGTTGGTAAAAGAAGAGGTCATAAGCCTGGATTGAAATGGCACGTGTATGGCAGGTGTTGTGTCTTGTCAGGGTGGTGAAGCCTACTTTGACCTTTATTTATCCTCCTCCTATTTCATGGCTATTTTTCACATCCCCTCAGTGAGCCATATGTTTGATCATCTAATTGTGTTTCTGATGCACCCTGGAAGTGGGAATATACAGTGGATGGAAAGACTATAAAACATATTGACTTAGCAGTGGAAGTACTGCTACTTTAGAAATAATTCACTTGAATAAAAGAAAGAAAGAAAGAGTAGTGCCTGGAGAACATTTCTAAAGTTGTCTGGTGAAAGAACACAAATTAGATTTTTATACTGTATGTCTGAAATACTCACTCGCTCAGTCATTCACTTATCGTCTATATTGCTTAATCCTCTCGCAGGGGGACTGGAGCCTATCCCAGGAGACTTAGGGCATGAGGAGGGGTACATCCTGCACAGGTGCCAATCCATCACAGGGCACACACATACACTCATGCACTCACTCACACATTATGGGCAATTTAGGAAAGCCTAATCTGCATGTCTTTGGGCTGTGGGAGGAAACCGGAGCACCCAGAGGAAACGCACGGGGTGGGAATCGAACCAAGACCCTGGATTTGCAGGGCGACAGTACTAACCACTAAGCCCCCATGCTGACTTAAAATCCATACAGCTAATTAAAAAAATGTTAGAACTAAGGAATGCACTTTTAAACAGTTCTGTTAACTAAAACATGGACTTTGTTATAGTGAACACAACTTATAAAGAAAATTAAGATTAATTAAAATTAACCCTAGTTTGCTACAGTAATTAACCCATAAGCGGCTAATTATAGTGATGTACATACCATATTACACCATAGTATTACTGTAGTACTTCAGTGGAGACCATGGTCATGTTTCATATTATACCATATTCAAAAAATGTACTATGGTACAATATGTACATTGGTGAATACCATGGTAGATACTGTGGCACTTCTTTGGGTACAGTGGTACAATCACATGTTGAACGACAGTGACAACCAAATTTCAGCAGTTATCTAATGTGGTATGTTTGTACATACCGTTCTATATTACATACAGTATGGTATGGTATACACTACTGGTATGATATAGTATAGGCAGTAATATATAAATTACCTGCTGGACACATGGTCTCTGAGATACCCAGTAAGTACCATAATATTCACTAAGTATTGTGTAGTATTGTGGAGGTTAACCCATAAGTAAAATGGCACTGTTATTTATATTTATAACTATATAAATATTACCATTACTGTACATAAAAATGTATAGCGTATTTTTGATAGTTCCCTGGTATGTGTTCCATAATACTATACTAAAGTACCGTTGTACTAAACTATTTACAATGGTAGAACCGTCTAGCATAACATCAGCAAATACAGTAAGTACAGTAGTATTATCAAAACTATACTATATACCATGGTCCCGGTACCATCAGACCAGCATGTACCATATGGTAAAAAAAAGTGAAATAAGTCAAATCCCATTGGACTTTCAGTATTTTTTTTAAATAGAAAATAGTTAGATATCTAGCAAAGATGCTCCTTACACATTGTCCAGAATGTAGGCTACAACATCACAAAAAGCAATCAGTAGTGAACGCTAAAGTGGCATTGTAAGCTTAATACTGAGCTGTCATACTGTAAAACGTCAAGATGTGGTTTGTTAGTCTAGTTTAGTCACATTTGGTTAATGGGTACATTTCCACAGGTTGGATGTTGAGCTGTAAAAATTACAACATCTGTACAGGTTTTGCCTCACATAATTTGCAGATCATTACCATGCTGTTTAGCAGTGAAAATGAGGATACCTGATAAATTGGGCTCATCTGTCTCCACTGTCTTGCTGCTGCTCACTGAACATTTGGCACAGAGCTTCAGCAGAAAACTTGAATTATATAAAAAGTTCCACATGCAGTTTTTTTTTAAATTGGCTTACATTTATTGTTTTCTTAGGTTTAATACACTGGGGTTAACATTTTTATAATTTTATTCAAAAAGTATTACAAACTAAAAGAGAATATTTTTCCTTGTGTCATAAGGCTATTAAAAACCATAAATGCCAAAATATTATGTCAAATAGTTTTGGTCTTATCAATGTAATTTTGTGTTAGTTTAACTCCACTATTTTATTAACTCCAACTTCTATAACTTTGTCACAATGAATTAATGTCTGCCTGCCGCCGTGTTTTTTATCATAAGCATGCAATTTACTATCAATATTATGTATGGTGAGAATTAATAAAAATATTGTAAACTTATGCTTTGGTTGTGATTTTGTTGTGAGTCACTGGCTGCAAATTGGAACAATGACAAAATATTTATAATTTTTTTTTTACAAAGATTGTTGACAATGTAAAACATTAAGGATACAACATCATCAGTCCTAATCACTCCTATCTTTGCCAGGTTTTGTTCCAATTCTTTAGCTGATTAACAGCACTTTTCTCAAGGTAGTCCATGACTGCTGGGGAAACTCCAACTGCAATACTAGAGTCATCTTTAAACTTATTTTTCTTGGCTTCAATATTCTACAAAAGATCTCATTTATATTACTTTCTGCAGCTGCTGTTCTGACCAGCATGAACTATTGCTTAGTTGATCACGTGACAGGAAGAAATGATGTGATAGTTTTTTTGTTTTTTGCTATGAAATGCCCTAGTCACTGTTACATACAGTAACATCAAAACATGTTGAAAGCTTCTAAAAGAAGAATATATTTAATTTTAAATATGTTAAAAGCAATTTTGTTTGTGTGAGGAAAATAATTAGCAGATTTGATGCAAGTCTGAAAACTATGTCATGTTTTGCAGTGCAACCCATTAAAGTTTAACTTAAAATAGTCTGTTTCTCCACACACACTGCTGATGTCCACAGCTTTATAATTTCTGTCCAGAGTTTAAGTTTATACAGTCAAACTGTTTTGATCAAAGAAATGCATGCAAATGAGAACCATTTCTTATTTCATATCAAATTAGTCTGGAAAGGCAAGTACCCTAGGGACAATCTCAATATCTCTGGGCTTGTCCGCTTATCTGAGATGCCAACACTCACACACACACACACACACACACACACACACACACACACACACACACACACACACACACACACACACACACACACCAAGTAAACAATGATTATCCTCGAGGCAGTCACTCGTTTATCTTGACATCCCCAATCAAAGATCTTCGGACTGGCTGGACATT
>JAAGKR010011303.1:0-19815 GCA_011419295.1 Clarias macrocephalus
TGTGTGTGTGTGTGTGCGTGTGTGCGTGTGCGTGTGCGTGTGCGTGTGCGTGTGTATGTGTGTGTGTGTGTGTGTGTGTGTCAGTGTCGCTCATCAATTTCAGTCTGGCCTCCTCTGATTCTGCGCCAGCTGTGTTTCATGCTGTTTATCTTTCCTAAAAAGCTTCTCGGACAAACTTCTGAAACCTCCTTAAATAATCTGTCCTTCTGTGCTGTTTTTTCTTTCTTTCTTTCTGTCTTTCTTTCTGTTCCTAAACCTCTGACACAAGATTGAATTAGTGAAATGATAAAAAACTATATACATATAATAAAGGCAATGTTTAAAGAGAAAGCCCATGACTCGAGCTGATCATGTGCAGTCTGTGCTACAATTGACTCAAGTGCGCTCAATTAGCCATGCTAAGAGCTAACGTGTGACGGGGTTAATGCTCCATGAACGAAACTCCTTAAGCGCCTGCTGGGTTTCGAGCAACGACCGGGACGGACATGTGGGGGGTCTGGAGGCTCCACTGAGGCCTCCTTATTTTGTAATCTGTTTTAGGAGAAATGAGAAATGAGCGAGATAAGTTAATTTGGCTCTGCCGCCTCTTTCTCCTAAAGCCCTGAGGGTTTTTTCAAGGGACACTGGACAAAAGGTCGAGGCTCCCTGCACGGCTTGTCCGGCTTGTTCTCCACACGCCTACAGTCGGCCCCGGTTGGAACACATGGTTACGCGTTATCGCGTGAGGGATCGAAAGGGGATGCGCTGTGCAAGCTCAGGCTGATGAGTGAGAAGTCATCGGGATCAGAGCGGGCCGTGATAGGATCTCGGAGTGTCTCGTTAGCCTCGAGTCGGGCTGTCATTTTGCTGACACCTGTTGCTTAAGGAAAATAAAAAGAGAGAGAGAGAGAGAGAGAGAGAGATCATGTTTGTGTGAGTGTGTCTCACAGAAAGCACTCAGCTTGGAGAAACAGAGGCAGATGTTCTCATTAGCCCCTTAAGTGCTTGACCAAGAGCACTTTGACTCGGATTTACCGTAAAAAAGTCACCCAGCCCGGGGATACGTCCGGCTCCGAAACAAAAGCATGCACTCCAAAAGTACTTGATCACATTTCTGTCTCTCTGTCACCTGGTGAGCAGGTGACACCCAGATAACAATCATGCAGGTGTAAGTTAGTCTTTACATGCACATAGGTACTCGAATATTGCTTAATTCTCATTCCAGTGTAAAATTGGTTGCCATTGTGGATATTAATAAAGAGAATTTTCTCATAATTAGTTTCTTAATGTTTACTGCAACATCAATAAAGACGTGAACTGTTTTTGGACCTGGTCATAGTGGATCGCACCGTGGCCTTGGACCTCTAGGGTCTGGGTTCGATTCCCACCTTGGGTCTGTGTGCATGGAGTTTGCATGGTCTCTCCATGCTAGGTGCTATGCTATGCTCACACAGTCCAAAGACATGTAAATTAGGCTAAGCAGCATTCCCAAACTGCCCGTAATGTGTGAATGTTGTACCACGGTTGTAAAAAGGGAATAAATACGATGGTGATCACTAATAACTTCAATAGTCCCTAGTTATACTACAGAGGTTACTAGATGGATGGATGGAGTTTAGGCTCATTCTAAATCTTTTATCATAAAATCTTCATATAGCATACTTTTAAAATGTGTAGCGTTTATTTTGTAACATGTCAACAACAGTGTAGGCAGCACAGTGGTGCAGAGATATTGTCACCTCACAGCTCTTTGGTTCTTGCTTCAATCCTGACCTCAGTTCAAAACTAGACAATCATCCAGTCCCAATTCAATCAGCGGCCTAATAGATTTATCAGGTATATAAATCCATGAATCTATAAATATATGAATATACCTGTTTATATAAGTATCTTATTTCAAAACGTTCCGAGATGTTCTCCTTTGCTCTTCTGGTGAGGTTTTCCCCTAGATTTTGGAGACTTGCTTTTTGGGGAATAGTGTTCAATCAGCTAGAGGAGCATTTATGAGCTCAGGTAAAGATGTTGAGATTTTGAGGAGGCTCCAGTTTCACTTCATCCCAAAGCTGTTGAGGTCAGTGCAGGACACGCTAGTTCCTTCACTCTAACCGTAACACCATGTGTTTTTATGGACCTGGCTGTGTGCAGACTGGCATGAGCACGCAGGATAAGCGTCTGGGCTTCTTCGTTCCAAGTGAAGGGAAACTGTAATACATGAAACATACTGTAAAACAAAAAACACACTGAGATCTGGTCATAAGCCTTGTAGCTACAAGGTAAAGAAGCAAACATCAGACTGATTAGCCAAACAACATTTAAAATAAAACTGTTTATAAAACACTCCAAGGTTATGGATTTTTTTTTTTTTTTTGGAGAAAAAAAAAGGTGTATTGTCTCTAACATTTGTGAACATTTTTGAAGATAATGAAACGATGATGTCATGTGGCCCGTTTAAAGGTGCACACTGTAAACACAGGCCTGAACTACACACTGAATACCAACAGGAACAGAGCGCGATATCACAGCTTGACTCAAACTTTCCCATCGTGTCAATAGGAACAGGAATAAAAATCTATGACGCACAGCTGCGTGCCCGTGGAAATCCTGTGAGCCTGTTGCACTGGCCTACACTTTATCTGTTGTTCCAGACCTATTTTTTTAACGATAGCAGCCAAAAGCGTTCGATCTAAATGCAGCACTTTGACCATGTAGGAAAACTCTGGGTGTTAGTTTCTGCCTCACGTTTATCCCAGCGGGTGAGCGACGTGGTCCGGCGCTGAGAGAGCTGTGGAAGTATAAAAATGGAGTAGTTAGTGGGGAAAACCTGAAATATGGGCTGAAAAATTGATGCTGTTACTCAAATAACCGCCTCCTTCATGATTCAGGCGTGGACACTGACATGGCTCCCTGCTTCACGCGGAAACAAATTCATCTTTCCAGCTCCCTTGTCCTCCCTCACTGGCATTGTCTCTCTCTTTCTCTCTCACTCTCTCTCTGCTCTGAAAGGTGGATGTGAGTAATGCCATGTCTTTTCTTTTTTTTTTCTTCGAGCTCGGAAACAGCTGGATCTCTGAGGTTTCGTCGACTAATAAACCCGGTTTCCCCTGTGCAGAAATATGTCTTTCTCGCGCGACCACGGCTCGGCTCGCCTGAAACCACAAGGCTCCGAATGATAAATCAAAATCCGAGTTTGCTCCGAGTCCAGCTAAGATGAATGTTTCGGATGAATTGCGTCAGAATAACACAGGAGCTTGTATTGCCATTAGTGCGTAACTATCCTGCTGTGTGTGTTTGTGTATGTGTGTATGTGTGTGTGCGATGGGTTTCAGGTATTCCCGAGCCAGCGTGCTGAGTTAGGGTCAGTTTTGTCCTTTCAACTCATAATGAATGAGATTAGTGAGAGACTGAGAGGTGATCCTAAATCAGGACTCAGCCCTGTTTGATGTGTCCGAGCCATGAGCTCGGGGATGAATGGGCTGCGGGCTGAGGAGAGCTCCAGCTGAACGTCATTCCTCCTTAGCCACCTTGGCTTCTCCTGATGAAATGTGTGACATATATATGAGGTGGAATGCACCCATATAATTTGCTCGAAAAATGCCCCCTATTTTCCCAGGGACTGAAAAAAAGGAAAGCATGTTCGAGGTGTGTGTGAGAAGGAAACGTGGAAAGAGAGCAGGGAGGGAGGGAAAGAAAGTGAATGAATGAATGAATGGATGAATGAATGAATGAATGAAATTCCTAAATGCAGCCTTTAAGCTGCAACAGATTCCTCGGACAGTGTTCCAATGCAACTTATTTTCCACCTAATATATGCTTTTCTGGTACTTTTTCAGTTTTTTTTATGTGATAAGACATAAAAATGTAATAAAACGTGACTGAATACACGCACACAAGTGCATGAATGATTGATTCAAAACTCCCTTGTTATACGTAGCAACGCTAGTAAAGAATAAAATCACTCAGTGTCATGCTGTTTTGGGGAATGAATCAAACATAGGGTGGTGTGATGAATTACTTAAAGCGTATGACAGAATGTTCCGAAGAGTTTTATTCCTATTATATAACAGCAATGTGTCTCATATGTTTTAGCCGTTCATTTCCATCCATCCATCAAGGAACCTCTATAGTCCAGCTAGAGTCCATGGAGGCCAGTGGTGACTATTGTATTTATTCCCATTTTTACAACTGTGGTAGAACCTCCGGTCAACATTCAGACACGCATTCACTATGCATTACTTGGGAACGCCAATAAGCCTAATTTGCTTACTGTATATCTTTGGACTGTAGGAGGAAACCGGAATACCTGGGGGAAACCAAGTGCCAAGCATGAGGAGAACATGCAAACTCAGCACACACACAGACCCAGAGGCGGGATTCGAACCTGGACCCTGGACAGTGCTAACCAATAAGCCACCAAGCCAAGCTACTAATTTACCCAGACAATTTTTCTTCAATCTGATTAAAATCATTCTATTTAGAAATTATAATTTAACTATTTACCCAGATGCCAGTCTGACAAGATTTGTGTTTTCTTGCACATAACATTTAATAGGAATATAACTAGTTATCTTCCATTCTGAGGTAAAGCCGCATTCCTTCTGCGATACGATTGGTTACAAGGATTCAGTCTGATCTAAGTTACCCTCACGTGGGGCAGAAAGAATATATTTATTACAATAAGAGAGAAACAACCGGGACTGATGTGTGGTTTACACGGCTAAGATTTACCTATTGAATATAGATTATTAAAAGTTTACACCACCCTCTCATTCCAAGCAGGCCGGACTGGATCAGACTGTTCCGGCTGAGGTGCTTATATGATGCATTTCTATTCCGATCGGGCAATCATCGTGAATATTAAGGATATTAAGGGCCAGGTGAACGCACCTGATTGTGGGACATCATTGACTCATGGTATCGCTTATTTTACTGTATATCAGCTTAAAAACATTTAATTCACTAATCAGACATAATACATAACATAAATAGACATAGACATAAATACAAACAACGACAACAAGAACAAAAATGCAGATATATCCTATTATTATTATAATGTATGGGGACAAGAAAAGCCCTGTGATTTGTAGAGATTCTGTCCTGGAAAACTAATCAACATCTCCTGATCGATCAGATTGAATTATTCAGCACATACTGTATACTATGATATGACCACACTCGACAATTTATCTCTACGACATTGCAAGCGTATAATTAATCACTCCTCTCTTTTTTGATATACTGTATTTCAGAAATGTACAAGCGTCTGTTTAAGCCCCTCTTTCACTGCTGCATTAGCCGATTTTACCCGATGCCAGTGATTGCCTCATGGCGCTTGCATGCACAAACAAACCATTTTAAGTGTGGCTGAGGCCACATCATAACTCATAGCTGGCGCACGCCGTTGACATTAGTAATAACAGAGACTGGAAAAACGCAGGTCCAGATAACGATGGCTCTGTAACTCGTTAGCTCATTACAAGCGCATTAAAATGCAGTGAAGTAAGAAGAATTGCTCTGATAAGCAACGACGTTTTTACGCTATCTCTATTATCACTGGCATGTGTAAACATATTTGTAAGTGAATTAGACGTACATTACACGGAGGAAGATTTTATTTTACGCAATCTCAATAGGCAGCGTACAGCAATAAAGCATGACAGAGATCCTGGCAATGCAACAGGAACCGTATTAATGCTGACACTGCTGCCATGAAATAATTATGTCACAATGTGTGTGAGTGTGTGTGCGAGCGTGTGGCATCCAGCACGTGGGTGGATCCTAGTCTTAAAGCCACAGATCAGTGTTTTTACAGCACATTTTTTTTTGCTCCATTACAGCTTTATTATATAAAACCAAAGCCGTGGCCTTGAATGGAAGCGCTGTCTCCTCTAATATGGAGCTGAACGAATAAGGTCAGCAAGTCGCACTTTAAACGAAAAAAAAAATGCAGCCTTTTAAGGCTGCACACAGACCAGAGAGCTCCTACGATTGCAACAATTTCTGCAGGAAGAGGGACAGAGGCGACAGGAAACGGTATAATGTAGCCCTAAATCACAGCAGCCTGAACTCGCACTCACTCACACACTCGCTAACGCTTTCCAGCTCAGGCGGCTTTGGTCCGCCGAATGAAAAGAGAGCGAGATTAAGATGCAACCAGAGATTGTGCAGTGTTTTGTCTTGCATCATATTGCAGTACTATATCTTTGTGTGTACTTTATATTGTATTGAATGGAGAGGCTGTGAACAATAAGCCTTAGCCTTATATTTCTCCTCCTCCTATGCATAATAATAATCAACATGACATAGCATACACCAACCATCCAGGAACCTCAGGAACCCGTGGCAACCAATGGTGACCATTGGTTTTATATCTATTTTTGCAACCATGGTAGGACCACCGGTCAACTTTCACACGCTCATTCACACACTACAGGCAATTTGGGAACGCCAATTAGCCTAATCTACGTGTCTTTGGACTGTGGGGGGAAACCGGAGTAAACCTAGAGGAAAGCCACCAAACATGGGGAGAACATGCAAACTCCATGCGCACAGACCCCGAAATGGGAATTGAACCCCGGCCCGGTACGTGCATGCCAACAGTTCTAACCACTAAGACACCATGTCACCATAGCATACACCAATCAGCAGTAACAGTATAATATTGTGGAAGTCCTTGTTGTGTTACAAAAGCAACTCTGAACCATCCAGCCATGGACTCCACTAAACCTCTAAAGGTGTGCTGTGCTATCTGGCACCAAGCAGATCCTATAAGTTCTATATGTTGCTTGGTGGTGAATTCATGGATCGGATCTGTTAGTCCAGCATATCCCACAGATGCACAATCAGACTGAAATTTGGGGAATTTGAATGTTGAGTCAACACCTTGAACTCTTTGTCATGTTCTTCAAACCATTCCTAAACAAATTTGCAATGCAGCCAGGTGCGTTTTTTTTTCTGCTAAAAGAGGCCATTGCTATCAGGAAGTACTTGATGTGCAACCATTTTTGGCAGGAGTTACGTACTTGTATGAATGCCAGGACCGAGGGTTTGCCAGCAGAACTACACTGGCTTCACTGGCTCACCCTCTTCCTCTAATGCATCCTGTTGCCAGCTCATCCCCAGCTAAGTGAGGCACACATGTCTGGCCATCCACATGATGTAAAAGAAAGCATGATTCATCAGACCAGAACACCTTCTTCCACTGTTCCATGGTCCAGTTCTGATGCTTACATGTGCGTTACATTGTAGGAGCTTTCAGCAGTGGCCAGGGGGCAGCATGGGCACCCAGACCAGCCGGTGACTACACAGACCTAGACACAGCAAGCTGTGATGCGCTTTGGGTTCTGACCCCTTTTTTTTTTTTTTTTTGCAAATTGTGCTACAAGAGCTCCAAACAGGCTAGCCTTTGCTTCCAATGCGGGTTAATGAGCCTTGGATGCCCATGACTCTTTCCCCAGTTGACTGGTTGTCCATCCTTGGACAACTTTTGTTTCCTACTATTCACTGCATACCAAGACCACTCCAGAAGATCTGACGTTTTGGAGACATTATAATATAGCCACTTTGATCACACCATCACGGCGTGGCCCTAGTTAAAGTCTATCATATCCTTCATCACACATGGTGCCCATTTTTCTTGCTTCAAGCTAAAAAACATCAGGAACTGACTTTTCACTTACTGCCTAATAAAGAACAGCCCTTGACAGGTGTCAATATAAGGAGATAATCAATGATATTCACTTGACTTGTCATTGGTTTTAGTGTTAGGGCTGATTGGTATATCTATACTGTAGTAGAGCTGTGCAATTCATTAAATAGAATTTTCAGTTACAGGTTTTTTTGTTTGTTTGTTTGTTTTGTATTCCTTTTTACAATGATCTCAGTTTGTGTTATAAATCCGGCGCATCTATTTCCTTAGCTATTGAGACAAGAATGTTCTGACAGTTACGACTACATACTCTATATCAGATTTAACTGTTTCAGTCTCATGCTTGGGAATTGATTCCTGTCACATGCACACATGCACCATCCTGCAAAACAATCTTCAAGTGATCATACTGTATTGCTTTACGTTCAGTAGGCTACGTTCAGATCACGCGCCACATTGTTCTGATTCAGATTTTTTTTGTCATTTGCATGTGCTGAAGGTTCACTTTTACTGTAGAATTATAAGTGACTTTTATCCAACTCTAATGTGTGACTCCTCTGAAATACTGTAACACACATGCACACACTGATACGTCTTTTCCCACATTATCTGGGTTAAAATACATCATATTTGTGCGAGACTCATTCATTTCATACAGCGGAGCTCTGGAGGATAGTGAGCAGTCAGTCAGCTGTATTTTCTGCAGTCCAGGAAAAGGCAGAAAGCCAGACACCTCACTTTAGCTGTTTCAGCAGCTGTTACTGGCACTGCTGTGAAATCCTGTGCTGACGCCCTGTGCA
The DNA here is from genome assembly GCA_011419295.1 of Clarias macrocephalus. Taxonomy (NCBI): domain Eukaryota; kingdom Metazoa; phylum Chordata; class Actinopteri; order Siluriformes; family Clariidae; genus Clarias; species Clarias macrocephalus. The sequence goes on from JAAGKR010011303.1 coordinate 8,428, forward strand.
TGCGCAGGGGCAAGAAGACATATGAATTCTTATCTGAAAGTCCCATGACCACAAATCAGATATAAATCCAATCTAGAACGATATAAGAAAGCGACTCCGATCCGGAAAACATCAGGGGCGGCTTAGCAGTTAAGGTGTTCGACTACTGACTGGAAGGTCGCAGGTTCAAACCCAAGCACCATCTAGCTGCCACTGCTGCTATTTGTGTGATTTCTTTAATCCTTAACTGTATGTGTTTAATCCTATGTGTAATGAGATAAATGTAAGTCGCTCTGGTTTGGCCTCGTGCCATAAACATCAGATTTGTGCATTCTGACAGCATTAGAAAAATCAGATCCATGTCAAATTAGGGTAAAAAAAAATAAACTGATTCAGACGGGTAATGTGAACGTAGCGCTAACCGCTACAACAATAAACAACTCATTACAACTAATAATGTTGTGTAGTGTATAAAAAGGTCAGCGAATTAAACGTCAATAGTAGTGTATGCTGCATAAAAAAAGTCTTTAATCTCTGAACTGATGGTTTGGATTAAGGAAAATGGTGAAAACCATGTTTAGGTGGCCTGCTTGTATTTTACAGTGACAACGTCAGAGTAAACAGTGGGTAAATGGAACAGTGTGTGTGATCACGGATGCATGTTTGTTCTCCTTCGTTCCTCCTACACTGGATAATACAGTAATGTAAAGGGAAAAGGGGGGGGGGGGGTTAGCACCATGAAATAAACCTATCCGATTCGGCTTGGTTGCGATTTGGATAGATGGATGGATGGATGGATGGATGGATGGATGGATGGATGGATGGATGGATGAATAGATAGATAGATAGATAGATAGATAGATAGATAGATAGATAGATAGATAGATAGATAGATAGAATCTACACAAAAGAGAATGCAATGAATTGTAAAGCTCATAAACCCATATTTTATTGATAATAAAACATTTCCCCATTATTTAGAATAATCTATGGGAGCAAAACGTTTCAAATAAGTTGGGACAGGACCATGGTGTAGCACCCTCTCTTCTTTTAACAACAGGCTGTAAATGTCTGGGAACTAATGAGACCAGTTGCTCATAAAGCTCTAAAATCTGGGTATATCGTCAGCGCATTAATGGTGCCCATTCCATAGGCACTAATGCCACGCCACACCCCCCCCTCCCCAAGTCCACCCCAAAAAAACGAAGATGCAGGCTTTTGCACTGAACGCTGATAACAATCCGGGAGATCCCTCTCCTCTTTAGCACGAATAACACGGCGCCCATGGTTTCCAAAAAGAATGTCAAATTTCGATTCGTCTGACCACAGAACAGTTTTCCTCTTCGCCACAGATCATTTTAAACCAGTTTTGGCCCAGAGAAGACGACAGCATTCTATCATGTTCATTCACATATGGCTTCTTCTTTGCATGACAGAGCTTTAACTTACTAACTATATTCACAGACTGATTTTATTTTATTTTTTTTACAAGTGTTCCTGAGCCCAAGCAGTGAGTCCAAGATGACGGTCATCCAAGATTGATGCACAGAAATTTCTCCAGATTCTCAGAATCTTTTGATATTATGAAATTATGTTCTGTATATGATGCTACATTTAAAGTCTTTGCAATTTTACACTGAGGAACATTATTCTGAAATTTTTCACCAATTTGGAGACTCTTTTCGTAGGATGCTGAACCTCTGTCCACCTTTACTTCTAAGGATTACTTCTCTGATCCTTTTTTCTACCCAGGCATGTCACTGACCTGTTGCCAATTAACCTAATAAGCTGAAAGAAAAAAGTATTTCCCAGCTCTTCCTTTGTTGCTGACTTTTCCAGCCATTTGTTGCCTCTGACCAGAAACGTGCTGCAAATATCAATTTCAATTTCAGTTTCATATGGGTTCATGAGCTTTGCAAACCATAGCATTTTAGTTTAGATCTTGCAAGTTACAGTAGTTTAGATATTTCACTATTTCTTACACGGCGTCTCAATTTTCTTTGGAATTGCAGCGGTAACGGCTCCGTTTTTCACTGTAGAAAGCCTGTTTTGGAGTCACCCATCCGTCAATACTCTGAGACGGGATATGATGTCAGCGTGAATGCCGATGATGTCACAGATCCACTATGCCAAGAGCTTGATGCCTTTCCCTCCTCCTGCTCCGGCTTCCTGAAAAGCTTCCATCAGCCGTGACCTACATCTCCAGGTGTCAGCAATATTAGCGCATATTTTACTAGCAAAGTGCCTCCTATCTCTACCTTAGCCCATTCTCTTTATTATAAATGTTATCAGGGGATTAGTAACACACATAAAAGTGACAGAGGTTTGCATTAACTCATGTTCATTTTCATATTCCTGCAGGGAGGAATTCTCTGATACAGCAGATGTGTTTACAAGTATCCTAGCAGTGGGAACGAAAGCTCTGCGTCTAGACACCTCCTTCTGTTTCTCTTGACAGATAAAGCGGGGGGATGACCACATGACATTCCTCCACCTCACCCGATCACCCCGATCTGCCCGAGAGTGATTCATTCGTCTCCTAAACATCTCCGCTCTCGAACAGCCGTCTAATACATCTGATAGTGCACTCCCTCTCTTTAATGATTCTGAGTGAAACAGCTCCCTCGCAAATGATGCGGCTTTCAAAAAAAAAAAAAAAAAGCACACAAAATATTTTTTAAATCGTTGTTTCATCCAAGTTCAGATTCATTTTAATATTATAATATTTATTATTAATATTTAATATTTAATATTATTTTTTTATATTCTACATGATTCAAACTGCAAAATACAGGTTTAAATAAATGCACTCTTAAATTAATATGCACACTTATTAAAAAATTATTGTTTCTATGGCAACACCTTAAACATAAATGGACTTTTACTTCAAAAATTTGTTTAGATATTTGACTATTTCTAAAACAAGTGAAGTCAAATTTCAGAGCCCCCAGAAGTTTCAGTGTGTGTGTGTGTGTGTGTGTGTGTGTGTGTGTGTGTGTGTGTGTGTGTGTGTGTGTGTGTGTGTGTGTGTGTGTGTGTGTTAATGCTCTGGTTGAGATAACGCATTTTTTCATACCTCAATCTCCTCTACTTCTCCTCTCAATGACTTGCTCATCGTCTATGTAAATGAGCTCCTGCCGAGCCATGCCCTCCAGAGAGCAGCAGAGCTGAGCAACACGTGGGGGAGGGGCTCTTCTTATATGAGGTCACATTAGGGAGAAGATTCTATTTGGTTTGTTTAAACCCCGGCCAATACAGAAATAAAAGAAAGGACAAAAACCAAGGAATGGTTTTTTTTGCTTGTTCACTAAAGAGGGAATTTTGCATTATACTGCAATGGATCCCCTTTATTATGGAAGGAGTCTCCACTCTGAAGTAAACGTGTAACTTGTTCCATACAGTATCATGGCATTGGATAGAAAGAACAATGTGTATTTCTTTAGAAGCTAAAGAAATTCAGCGATTATTTTCCCTAATCAGTAACAGATACAATAGCGTAAAAATGTCTGAAGGATTCATGGACTGTCCGGAGTGCCGCACACGAAGCACACCTCACGCCGGACAGACACAGATGTGTCTCTAATCGCTACCACAATATGCTCTTGTCTTGAGAGATTTGGCGAGCTGGTTGGGTGTGATGTGTAGGGAAGATGGCAGCGCCAGTGACGCTGCAGCGTGTAATTTTCACTAATGACGCCTGTGGCAGCTTCATGCAAAAGAATGTATGTCCTATTCCTCTGAAGTCCAAGTAGCAGCATCTTTAAGCCATTATAGCAGTTTTCAAGTCTGACTCTTTTTTTTTTTTCCACACATGCAGGCTGCGACTCGGGCCAGCTCTAAACTCTCCTGCATTTGCACGAGCTTGATTTCCTATTTCATGGCTGTAGAGATATTTGTACTTTTACGAGTTGAACATGTGGAGTTAAAGAATAAAAAGTCAAGTCTAGGCTTAATCTTTTTTTTTTTTCTTTTTTCTTTTTTTTTGCATTATGATTTGGTTTCTACTCTGATTTGATTTGGTTTCTTCCATCAACTGTAACAGTAAAGCTCATCGAGACGCGTCGGCCTCTTTTATTCCCGACTCATAAATGCTCATCCTTCTGTAAATACTCCTGATCCATACGGGGGGGACATGATTAAGAAGTGACAAATAAAAGCGGCGTACGGGCCGCAGATTAAAGGCGCCCTTAATCTTCGAAGAAACTTTCTCTGACTCCGTCCAAAGTTCCATGCTGAATTTTCCATGAGCAAGACACATCTAAGGAAGAGAAGAAAGAATGTAAACATGCATTGTTTACAAGGAGCTAACGCATGGATGGCAAAATGGATCCTTCAGCAAATACCACAAAAGAAAACACCAAGGGATTTATTTAGATCTGCCCTCTGACAACTGAAGCGCACGGATTTGCAACCTTTATAAAATTCTTCTCACGAACGTGTCTCTCGCTCCGACTGTCCGCCTGCCTGATTGTCCTCTAAGCCCGCAAAATGCACTTTAATCACGCTATTCTTCCAAACTCATTTTCTTCTTTTGTTACCTGATGCTCGTGTGCTATCCTTCGATGCTTGTGGGTACAGATAATGGAGGGTAGGAAGGAGGAAGGGAGGGTGGATAAGAAGAGTAAAAGGGAGGGGGGGGGTGGAGGGGGGGGGGGGGACTTGCAGGAGTTGGGGTGGCTAGGTCAGTGTGCCTGCTCCCGCTTTGATTGACAGATGGGAATAGCTTTATCAGTCTGGCTCCATGCTAGGTTTTGTCTCAGGATTGTTTGGCTCTGAGGCGTCTAGGTCAGCGTGTGAAAGAGAGAGCGAGAGAGAGAGAGAGAGAGAGAGAGAGAGAGAGAGAGAGAGAGAGAGATAGGGCCTACACATGGTGTTTGACAGTGTGGGAATCCAAATCCGGTCAGTAAGTCACTGCGGACAAGAGCATCGGCCCAACATAAACAAAACTGTAAAAAAAACACACACACACACACACACACACACACACACACACACACACACACACACACACACACACACACACACACACAATTCGAACTCAGTCAGACTTACAAACAGTGAGCGAGAGAGAGAGAGATTCTGAGCGATCCGGCACGATCATTCACACACATGTCAATCATACACATAGCATTTTTCAATCTGTGATGTTTGACGTTTTTATTTTTTGCAATGTTGTGATACACGTGTATACAGTATGTATATAAATGTAGTTCTTAAGTGAAGTCTCACACACTCTCAACAGCAATCAATATTTTTTTTCATACTGTTTGATATATTGACTCCGCCCCTAAACCCCGCCTCCTGAAAATTTGGAACCCTTTCACATTTTTTCAAACCATTTATTTATTTAATTTTTTTATTCAAAATGATATCACGAGTTTTAGCCATATTATTAACAGGAAGCATGTAAAGATTTCTTCATCACTGGTGTTAACTGGTGTGTTAATTCTGGAATTCATGGTTTGGTTGCGGTAACTAATACAGTGGATAATGTTATTCGGTAATACGGTCAATTCATACATATTTCTTTTAAATTGGTCATTTAAACGATACTAGTGAGCAACAAAGCGGCGGGTAACCGCTCATTTTCTATAAACACGGAGATACGGTTTCATCAACAGCAAGAAATATGTTAAGATGAAAATGAAGTAAAATGGATTAAACATAAACAGATCCCTCAAAGGATAGCTCAGATCAGTCACAAGGTGTGTGTGTGTGTGTGTGTGCGCGTGTGTGTGTGCGGAGAACCTCACTTTTTTTGTCTCCCACTCAGAACTTTAGTTCCCACTTGGAATTTAGTCCTTGTGTACTGCTTGGCTCAAAAAATGGAAGAAGAGCAGCTGGTGAATATTTGTGGTTTAAGTTTATCCTGTCATGTATAACCTAAAGCTTGGAAGAAGGTAGCAATGTATAATGTATGTAGCTAGCACACAGCTAGCATGTGCTGCTAATTTGCTAAAAGCTAATGTTAAGCTTGGTATGTAAAATTTTTCAATCAAACAAATAATCGACATTTCACATTGTTATTTCGTTTGCATTTAAATATGAAGGGCGTTCAAGTCAAACCGAGACTTGTGATGAATCTTCCGGTAAATAAAGGCACATGGGTCATATTTCACTTGACCCGTCTCTGGAGGGTTCACGAGAGCAAGCCGTGTGATTTAACGTCTATCTGTCTGCAGAGCCCTATTAGAGACAGACAGAGAGAGAGAGACAAGGGAGATAGAGAGAGCTTCGAGTGTAGCTTAACATCCTCAGAAGTGTTCGCGCTTAAACACAAGCGAGGCTTTACAGCTAGCCGGAGGCAATGAAGCGCTCAGGTAGAGAAGAGAAGAATAAAGGGGTACTTGGGTGTGCAAAGGGCTCTCAACACCAGATTAATCTCATTGTCTGTCTTCAGGACCCACCTCAGAACAAGAGGCTTTCGCTTGATCTGTGTGTAAGCTGTCGTTCAGTCCGCCGTAAGTTATGAGTTCAGCTATGAGACAGCAGTACCATTACAACGTCTACATAACTTCCAGTGGAACAGTGCTCTGCTTGTGTCTTCTCCATGACAGCGTGCGATGCACACACACACACACACGCACACACACACACACACACACACACACACACACACACACACACACACACACACACACACACACACACACACACACAGAAACACCAATTGAATTGTAAAGATGCCTTTGATGTTACTTAGAGTTTAGCTGATCGGAAAATGATATGCTATAAAGAACAAACTTCCCAAAAGCACACAAACATACCGTACTAAAACTATTTAGGACGATATATTTCCAGCAGGAAAGAAAATCCAAACGCTGAACCGCGTCTTTTTAACGGTCTTTTGTTTTCCCAGAGCTCGAGTAAGGTTCTTATTAATGGAATTATACAAGGAGCTTGTTTTTACGGTTCACAAACAGTGCAGCTCAGTGAAGTTCCTCCTTACCAGATGTCTCCGAAACGGCAAACAAATACAGACAACGTAGCTGAAGTACACACCATCGACTCACATTCGCATAGACGGTCTCAAAATCTGTACTGTAGTTTTAAATAGACGTTTCTACGTGCTACAGTCTCTCACACTCAGGTTTTTGTGTTGCCGTACAAACCCCTGTTTAAACCATATGCAGTTCTTCGGTTTTATCGCACAGATGTGATTCAGGACACAGTGTGACTTTTCTGTCGCCTATAAACACAAACAAAATTCCTGTACAATGGAAAGAAATACTATGAGGGTGAGCCATCTTAGACAATTTACTCGGTGCAGTTTGGTATCAATGCATACTAAGGTTGTATAATCAAGTGCTAAATGATTATTATTATTATTATTATTATTATTATTATTATTATTATTATTATAGATAAGGATGTTCAGGTATTTATAAAGATTTATAATAAATAGATATTCATTAATTCACTAATCTAACTGCTGTACACTACACAAAAAAGTAAGCTTCGGACAGCAAACAGAGGTGTTAATTCAATTACAGCAGGGTGCAAGTGTGTAACGTCTGCCACAATCAGGCAGGTTGGATCTCCACCCATGTAGAGGACATACCCAGGACAACTTACAATTTTTGGTTGGTCTTTATTCTTTCTCTTTGCATTGTTTATTGTGCCCATTCTGCACATCTACTGTACATCCTCTTCCTAACTTCCTAACTATTTATCTAAAGTAATGCATCTGAATTTGTTCATCTGGAATGAAGAAATGAAACAAATCCAAGATTTGGTGTTTTTTGTTTGTTTTTGATTTTTAGGCAAAACAAAAATAAAGATCACAAGACAATTTTATATTACAAGAGATATGCATCATACAAGTAGTTGGTTCTTACTTTACATTACATAAAACTCTTAGGACAAAGCAAGACTAAGTTTAAATAAATGTGCTTTTATTTATTCATGCTGATTAAGTGTCTAGTCAGGGAGGTGGCACTGGTTTAAATTATATTACTAAATTATTTTTCCTTTTTCTTATTTATGTGAGTGGGGGGGAGGGGGGGCTAAATTTCAAGTTTTTGAATGTATCTGTAATTTCATACAGGAACAACAATAACTAAAATAAAAATAAGAGTCAAGACCAGATATGAACTCGATTGATGTAGCTGATGTTGAGGAACAGTCAACATTTCTATCTTTAATAAACAAAACGTTTCAATATAGGCCAGGCTCACTCCAAGTTTAAATCCACATACAGATATGAATATTGTGGACCACTGAGAAGGTCCAACACAAAAGTCTATCTTCTGGATTTAGCATACTATGAAATCAATCCATAGCCTAATATCTCCGACTCCTCGCGAATTCTGCAAGACCATCATTACGACCTCGCATTTAGAAAAACCTCGCCGCCCAGACGGTCTCACCTCCACCCGGGTGTCGTCTCCGTCTCTTCCTTCTTGCATGACCCCCACAAAACGGCACACGCAAATTTCAATAAATCACTTATTCAACTTGGCGAGTGAGTCACGAGCATCTGAAAACGGCCTTTGTGGGAAAAAGGGACGCGATTAGTTCCGCTGCGGGCGACTTGACCTAAAAAGGGTCAGACAATAATTGGATTTGTTTGAGGACTGTACATTTGTACTAATGATGGAAGGGACCACCAAGAGGAACGCATGCCACCGGCAAAAACAGGGGAACCCCGGATTTACCATCAACAAGCGCTTCTTCAACGCTCATTTCAGCTCTTCTGCACACATGGAAGTGTTCTGAACTCTGGAAAAGAATGGCGCGCACGCGAAACCTCCTAAATGCCTTTTCTGTCACGGCCTTATATTCATTATTGATAATTATAGCAATCATTACAAAAATGCTGGCAATGTAACCCAAAAGCTTTCAACGTAAATAAGCTTGCTTACACAAAGTTCTCAGAGTAAATTGTCCTAATTAAAAAAAAAAAAAAAAAATCTCCAATCAGAGCCCTATCTCACTCAGAGGTCTTTGACACTGCAGCGTTTCTGCTGTGATCTCCTAGTGTTCAGGGTCACTTCAGGAGTTTGCTTCAACATCAGTTTGCTAAGCCTTTGAAGAGCACTGACACATCGGTCTGTTTACAAAATCGCATAACCATCTGAGCGCATTTTTTTTAGGAAGAAATTATACCTCAAAGCATTCGTGTAAAAGTCATGTGCAGCTCAAACACAGCCTTTGTAGTGCAAAGGACATGAAGTTGCACGCTTAGTAATAAAAAAGTAACACATTAAATAAGTGTGTGAAGATTTCGTTTCGTTTCTCAGGGTAGCGGATTTATCTTTGGACCTTTTTCTTTTTTTTTCCTCTTCTTTCAGGGCTCTTATCAGACAACCCTGAGGCACCCATAACTTACACTCCTCTCTGACAGTGCAGCTTAGCCGGCTAGCAAAAAAGCATGGTCAGCATAGCATATTCTCTCTCTCTCTCTCTCTCTCTCTTTCTCTCTCTCTCTTTCTCTCTCTCTCTCTCTCTCTCTCACCCCCCCAGCTGTGCTTCTGAACTGTCAGGTCTGGTCAGATAAGAGTTGATCGATGACTAGCTCTCTGGCTCCGTGCTGCCCCAGCCTCACCGTGCGCTCCATGCTCAGACAAGGCTGAGACTCCACAATGTTACAGAACCAAAGATTCATCCCTGAAGCACAGTAACAATGTTCCAATGTTTCATCATACCATACGTCGAAAGACCCAGACATACCAAGCTGAATTTTATTCATTGGGTATTGATTATTTGATCTAGTCTGTTTTTAAAATTTTTTATTTTACCAGTTTAAATGGTACATATGCTACTTTGCTTGGCTCCCAAAGCACATTAAATTTGGTGTAAAAACAGTACAGCAGTAAAGCACACGTTCTCACCATGTGTCCGGCATGTTTTTGTTTAGTTCCTTGTTCTAACACACCCACTGGAGACGCTCATTAACCTTAGGTTGAGATGTAAATCAACCAGAATTTCTGTACATGTACTACACCTATAGCCACCATCTCATCTCCACAAGAATCAAGTCCCAGACAAGCTGGTTGTAGAATAGTTTCTACCTGCAGGCTATCAGGTTACTTAACAACATTTAGCATCTTCTTACTATGTCGCGGAGTTTTGTCCAATAGCAAATGACTTTCCAGATTTTTACCCTTCTTATTTCACTTTATTTCTTTATCTTTTCTCTACTTTGTGCTAATTTATTTGGTGCCTTTGAGACCTAACCTAATGTCAGTTTGAGAAAAATACTATATATAAATATATATATATATATTTTTTTTTTTTACTTCACTTTATTCCTTTTTAATTAACGTTAGGTTTATGTTTGAAAAAAAATGGGATCTAACAGAATACAGTTGCATTGCTCAAGATGAACAGATATACAACTACAGATAAGAATAGGAGGTGAACTTTTCGTTTTGTTCACTGGATGTGTGTGTAGTTAAATCACATGAAAACACTGAAACTGTGAAATGAATCATTTTTTCAAAAGATTACAATAATCATTTTTCAAAGATTTCCGATAATTACAATATTTGCAATATCCAATGGAGATAAGTACAACTTGCCATCAGTGAACACTTAAAAAGAAAAAACAGGACTTCATGTTCACTAAAACATATTTCCCATCATACGGTACAATTGCATTTTTTTTTTAGCAATTATGGCGCTCATTTATAAAAGGATGGGTTCCCTTTTGAGTCTGGTTCATCACAAGGTTTGTTCCTCTTCTCATCTCAGAGAGTTTTTCCTGGCCACCGTCGACTCTGACTTTATATTATAAATTATAGATTATTAAGCTATACATTGTAAAATGTATATTCAGAATTTGTATTTATGTACAATTACTTGTTGACAAAAGTGTGCAATGTTAATAAATAAAAAACGATATATAAAAAATTTAACTGAAATGCAATGAATTGAATTGAATTGAATTGAATTGAATTGAATTGAATTGAATGTCCTTGCTGCAACCAAACTCCATTAGGGTTTATGTCTGTCCCACTGCCGGAAAGTTTCCCTAATATCCCAAAATAGTATTTAATTCATTTATTCTGTATGTGTTATATTTCTGCATATGAACAAGTAAAACACATTGTTATGTGGGTATAAAAGGGGGCATGGGGCTTAGTGGTTAGCACTGTCGCCTTGCACGTCCAGGGTCCAGGCTCAATTCCTGCCCCCCGTGTCTGTGTGCATGAAGTTTGCAGGTTCTTTCCATGCTTGGTAGAGTACTGCAGTTTCCTTCCACAGTTTAAAGTGTCTGAATGTGAGTGTGAATGCTGACCGGAGGTCCTACCACAGTCGTAAAAATGGGAATGGGATCATAATTGGCCTCCATGGTCCCTAGTTGAACTACAGATGTTCTGTAATGGATGGATTTATGGATATATACAAGCGCGCACACACACACACACACACACACACACACACACACACACACACACACACACA
>JAAGKR010011304.1:2500-19812 GCA_011419295.1 Clarias macrocephalus
TATGATAGTACAGAAAAGTAAGAATAATAGAGCTAGAAATGGAGTGAGAGGGAATAAAAAGAAAATCTTTAAGATAAATTTCTGAAATTTCGCCTTTGAAATCAAATGTTTAAATATTAAAAAGAATAAACCTGAGAAATGCAAATAACAATAATAATAATAATAATAATAATAATAATAATAATAATAATTTAAAAAATTATAATAATAGGACATGAAATTCTCTTCTTTACTAAAAAGAGAGAAGCTATACAGGACCTACAGTAGAAGACATTTTAAGGTAAACTGGGTTAAACTGACGTTAATGAGGAGAAGAAGAAGGAAATAAAAAAAAATACAGTAGAAACTAAGGAAAATACGAACAGTATCAACTAGGAACAAATACTGAACAAGGGGCGGAGCGATAGCAGGAGTGACGCTTCCAGTATGATCTCCCAGGATGATTTGGACAGGAAACCGAGTAGTAAGCAGGTGTGTTTGTTAGGCATTACATCACAGTGCAGTAAGCAGTGATGACATCACGCCTGAACAAATGTCCCTGATGCTTTCTCTCCGTAAAGTGAGAATGATGCGAGTGCACTTAGTGGCGCACGATGTATCTATTCACGTGGTCTTTGTCTCTGTGGGGGTTTTTTTTCTGTCTCCCCAATCAAACACCCCCCCACCCCAACACCACCCCATCCATCCACCCACCCACCCCCGCTGTCCTTTAAAGCAGAGACGGAAGAGGGAGCGGAAAGAGCGAGGCCTCCCGGAGCATCTATAATTCATGCCTGAGCTTAGTGGCTGGGAAAGTGCACCATGCTGGAGTTCAGGCCTTTATTTGCTGATTCCTCTGTTTTTTTTTCTTTCTTTCTTTCTTTTCTTTTTTTACACCCACACACACACACACACACACACACACACACACACACACACACACACACACGGTTCCATCAGGTTTAGCGGTCACCAGCTTTAGTTTACACCACTCAAGAGGCTTGCATTTTGTCTTTTCCATTGACACACATTTCATCACACACTCTATCTTGCTCTCTCCTATACTAAGTGTACGAGTGTTACATTTACACAACTCACACCCTGAGCACAGTAAATTTGATTGTTACAGTGACTTATTTTGTTCACACAAAATCCTTGCTGGACAGCACAGTGTGACACCCTCAGGGTTAGTGTGAATGCACCTGAAGTGTTCTGGGAGTGTCTGAAATTGCTGATTAAAACTCCTGATGGAAAACGTAGAAATCAAAAATTGATATCTTAATAAATTATAATATCTTGAGTTTAGTCAAACTCAACTAGATTTTTTTTCAATATCAGATTACAACTAACCAAAATAAGATTATTAAGCCTCTAGATACATTTTCCTTCTCTATAAATCATACTAAATATGTAAGCATAGATTTCTTGTTCTGTTAGCAGATCATTTTGCAAATTTTAAGCATTTGTTCCTTGAAGTAAAATGATCTGCCAACAGGACAAGAAATGTTTTCCTATAAAAAATTTTGCATTTACATAGAAATAAGCTTAATAATTTTATAATGGGTTTGTTTTAATCTTAATACATATTAAGGGATTTTCAGATAGATTTCAGATATTTCACGATATTTTAATTTACTATATACTGTGTGTGTATATATTACTTTTGCGAGTGTACATTTAGATATAAACACACTACACGTGATTAAAATTTTGAAACTGAATATTGAAATTTAGAAAAAAGATAAAATATCCTCAAGCTTACTTGGATGTTTAAATTTGGTAAATTTTTCATTCGGATCACCGTCTACAGCAGGACAGGCAATAATCCTGGACATGCTTGTTTATGAAAATCCTGAACTGGATGCAGGAGATGTGAAACATCTGAACAGTTCAGCCAGTAAATCATCTCTGAATACACACCACTTCCTTTGTCTGATTGTTAACTTAACTATTAGACTCACCAGTTCTTAAAAGTGTTCTTAAGTAACCAGAGATCTACCGGGACGATTTATTGCACTATTGCACTTTTTCTCTGCTGAGATGGATGATGTCATTTCATGGAAACTGTTCGAGTTGCTTTTCTTTCTTGGGGTCACAAGCTGAGGGCTTCTATCAGCACTGGGAGAACTTTAAACTTAACCCTCCTCACCCTCTCTAGTCTCTTCCGAAGCCTATTCCAAAATCTATATTTTATTACCAGCTTAAATGTTTTAATGTTGTGCACTTAATTCAAATTCAAAAATCAAAATATAAAGTAGGGCTGTGTGATTTTTTTAAATTATTATTATTATTATTATTATTATTATTATTATTATTATTATTATTGCATTGCAAATATTCTGGTACTTGTTGCGATCATGGTGTGAACTGCAATATTTAACCACATTTTGTATTTACACATATTTATCGAAGCTAAAGCCAAATAAAGGCACAAACAGACATTATTAAGAGGATGTTTTCCAATAAAACAATATATATTTTAGTTCAATTATCTTATGTTTATTTTTTTGTGTATTCTTACACTATCTTTATTGTCGCTTATGTATAATTTAAAAAAAATCTATTTAATTTAATATAATTGACTATATGTATGCTACTAGTAATAAATTGCAACCTTTTGCAATTAAATAATCGCACAGGTCCATTGTGATTTTCATTTTTATGTGATTAATTATGCAGCATTAATATAAAACGTGTGCTTTTCTTGTTTTCACCAAATCGCTCCTGTTTAACTGATATATTGTGATGATTGTAGAAAAGGGCTCTGACTAAATACATTTATGTAAAGGTTACTTTTTTGAGAGAGGTACACATTTTTTTTCTTTGTTTTTGTGTATGAGTTGTATTATACGTAATATGTAAAATTAGTTTGGTCCTGAATCTCAAATGGTGCTTTATTGTACAATATTGTAGCATCTTTTTCACATTTTTTTTTATTTTTAATGCTGACATTTTCATTATGATTATGATATCATAATAAGATGATCAGCAACAGCATGAGAAAACTGCAGATCCTAGAAATCTTTATGTGAACATTAGAACTGCATTGCATTGATATCTGTTCACATATTGCGAACATGTCGTGAACTGCAATATTTAACCACTGAATGTATAATTTTGTGTTTATCTAAGCTAAAACCAAATAAAGGCATAAATGAAAAGACATTATAAAGATGTAATGAGATGCACACCGCACATTGTTGTATAAAAAAAAAGATACGTTTTAGATTAAATCCATCAAACTTACATTTGAGCACATGTTTTAATAAGAGATTAGGCATGAAGAACATTCTGTCCTTTTCTACAATGCAGTTGTAGACGTCTATTGTTGAAATAGCACCAAAGTAAAATATTTAACATTTAATAAGATTTGGAATTTATTTCCCCTAATTATTTGTTGAGTTCTGAATGATTTCTTTGTGCTCTCAGACTTCTGAGCACCAACATACAGTATACAGCAGTTTGGAGTATAATATACTGACCTTAACCTGAAAGTTTATTAGTTATTACTGTGTGTCAATTAGAATCAATTAGAAGCTGCCGACTTAAAAAATCATGTACACCTGCTTGTACAGGAAGTGTATAAGGTGTAATGTATGGGTTTAACCTCTTCTTTCTCTCTTTTCCCTTTTGTGTATCTGTTCAGCTGTCATTAATAATGAAAGCTGGGATTCCTCTGTGTGTACGTGTGTGTGTGTGTGTGTGTGTGTGTGTGTGTGTGTGTGTGTGTGTGTGTGTGTGTGTGTGTGTGTGTGTGTGTGTGTGTGTGTGTGTGTGTGTGTGTTATACTGGTTCAGAGTCTGTGTCATATCAGTGCATGTTTAACTAGACAAAACAAAAGCTTTTCAATATTTTAGTGTGTCAGTGTGTTAGGGCCTCACACAGCAAACACAGGCTACATACAGTACACACGCACACACACACACACACACACACACACACACACACACACACACACACACACACACACACACACACACACACACACACACACACCTTCCTAATGAATTAATCATGGTTGCACATAAATAGTCTAACTTCAGTAACCAAACCGTTTTGTTTCTTGTAGTGTTTTAAATAGAAACTGCATAAAAAGGCAGTTTCACTGATAAATCACTCCACGTTCACAAAAGTCTCTGTTGTTTCTGTAACTCTGGCACAGATAGTTGTGGTAAATCTGGACACAAAATCAATAACAAAATAAATAAATAACATTAAATTCATACATCCTGTGTAAATTTTTAAATGAAAAAAGCAATAAAATTTGTTTTCATTTAGTTAACTTTTTTTTTTTTTAGACAAAATACAACTGAGCCCTTCAGAATTAAGGGTTAATCCATGTGCTGATCATTGGCAGCTTGGCAATGGTGGGATTTGAACTCTGAATTGAGATGCATATGAGTACATTACAATAGGTGATCCATCCAACCATCCATCCACTTAGGAACCTCTGTAGTCCAAGTAGTAACCATGGAGGCCAATGGTGACCATTGTATTTATTTCCATTTTATGACCGTGATAGGACCTCCAGTCAACATTCACACACGCATTCACACACTACGGGCAATTTGGGAAGTCCACTTACCCTAACCTACGAGTCTTTGGACTGTGGGAGGAAACCGGAGTACTCGGAGGAAACCCACCAAGCACGTGGAGAACATGCAAACTCCATGTACACACACACCCCGAGGTGGAACTCGAACAGCGACCCTGGAGGTTCAAGGCACAGTGCTAACCACTACGTGTACCATGCCGCCACATTAAGTAATCTTAATTACTCCACACTGACCATGTAAGTACAGTGTAAATAATTGGGGATAAATTCAACAAACCGCATTGCATGCAAAAATTCATTCCAAAGTCCTCTGAAGCCACACTGAGCTAAATCAAGTTGGTATCTTTAAATTGCTAGCTTGAGGGGAAATGAATATTAAAATTTTCACTAAAATGCTGTTACTTTGAAAGATTTTTGATCAATTCGTTAGCTTCATATGTGTCTCGGATAAACTTCTGAATGCACTTTTGCACGGAACGAGGGTTGTGGAATTTGGCCCTGATTACGTTCACTGAATTCACATACTGGTTTAAAGTTCACAGTCATTGTGCAGAGCAGGAAAAATGTATAATGACCAAGACTAATGAAAAGATCCAAACTATCGCTTTAAGCTCAGAACTGCCACTTTAATGTGACAATAACACATTGTAACATGTAATCAGATATATCAGATTATCTGATAATAATCAGACATCTGCTTATGCCAGAATGAAACTAAACACTAGTGAATGGACTTCAAAACACTTCTTTAAGTCGCACTTTAAAAAGACATCTGACAAATGACACGAATGTGAATGTACAGTATCACAAATACAACAAAAAAAATGCAAGAATAATGAAAAAATTAAAATTTGCTCGATATTTACTTCTCTAGAACTTCTTGCTACCTCCATCTTAACATTTTGAATTAATGAACATTTAACTTCTAGACTTCTAAACTATTTTTAAAAGGTCAGTTTTATAGTTAAATATGTATATATTTTTTATTATTATTATTATCATTTTTTAAATTATTAATTAATTTTTACTTAATATCTTTTTACTTAATATCTTGTTATTAATATGTTCTTTTATTGGGATGTTTAGACTGGTTAGGTTATGTTTAACATCCACAATAACAGCATCAACGTGTATTAAAATAACAACCAGACAAAGAAGAGAGAATCACACGAGTGTTTTTGTGTTACTGTACAAATACAACACAACTCTTACTGTTACGTTAACAGTGTGTTTTAACTCACCTCTCTTTACGACCGTCTCTAACCACACACACACACACACACACACACACACACACACACACACACACACTGACAGAGTGCAGACGTGCTAATTATTCACTGCTTAATAAGGTCCTGAGTCACTGGGCTTTAAATCACGCTCAGAGTGAGTGGAGGACATGGAGAGACAGAGTGGACGAATAAACCTGTCCTGACTTCTTATTTCACTCTTCCACAAGTCAATTTGTAGAAGAAATGTAGAAGAGTTCAAATGGAACTTTGATGCAAATGTGTCATGTAGTGGGTCAAAGGGGTGTTACAGGATTTAATGACAAAAATGATTAAAGACAGAGAGAACAGGGATGAACTTTTTTTTTTTTTTCCTGAACATTGCAACATTTAAAAAGGATATGATCTGTCATAACAGGAAAACAGGAAATGAACACTGTAGGTGCTCCTCACTTTGCATCTACACAATATTACAGATTTTTGTAAGACAATGATTTAATACTAAACAATATTCGTTATATATATAAACGCTAAATATCGATACGTGATCAATATATGCCTAGCATTGTTTGGAATCTGGGGTGGGCCTACTGTTGGCGCAAATTCATGATTTATTATCACAGGCAAATCGTTGTGCACTTTTACGAGCGGTGTTCAAGTCAAACTGGGACTTTAGTGCTTGGGAGTTCCTGGGAGGCCGGGGTCTCAGACATATGATTCAGACAGGCAGTACTGAGAAAAGCACACAGTTATGAGAGTAAAACCTCCCTTTCCTTCGCTATATAATCTCCTGCTACACTATTTCACTCATCCCAGTGTTTCACTAGCGCTTGGACACCATGAAGGTAGAACGTTTTCTCAGTACTTCCTGTCTGATTCATGTCTGAAACCCCGGCGTCCCAGGAACTCCTTTAACGCCCCAAACATGAAGCGAGGTCAGGACTGTACGAGGGACGTGATGATAACTCCCAGCCGAGTTCCTGTAATGTGCAAGTGGTGAATGAGTGTGTGTGTGTACGGTTTCCACAAACAGATGCAAGGTAGAACAGATTTTCAAGGATCGCGTGTTCCACTTGCTGAGAGTTCACGGGAACGAGTGCAGTAAGCCGCCTCGACCACCTTCTAGCCTTCACTTGCCAGAAACTGCATCACAAGTCCCAGTTTGACTTGAACGACCCTGGGTCAACACATCAATCCGTACACCCATGCATACTTATCACATCGTAGCAAGAGTGTTAGAGCCGGAGCGTATGTTTATGTGATTAACACACGTCACAGATGATGAATGAAGACACGCAGCAGTAACAGATTGACGACAGTATTAACTTTCTAACAGAAACCTTGAGCTCAGAATGTGATTCATCCAATCTGACCTGATATCCAGTTGGTCTGAGACAGTGAGATGTGGACTCACACACACACACACACACACACAGCTCGAGATCGTCTCCCTTCCGTCCAGTGGACTGACCACACGATCAATGTATGGATCCTGCCACCTGCTGTCAATAGTGAAAATGACATCTAAACGCTATTAAGCGAAAGGCAATGAGTGTGATTGATCATCAGCATGGAGAGAGAAAGAGAGAGAGAGAGACAAACTCTATACATACGTTATACAAACACTACACATACAACAAAAACACTAAATCTGCACTGGATGTGACACCTCGCTGGTTCTTCACCTACGTGGAAAATTAGATTTTAATATTTCAGAGAGTGTAATTTCTGCTATAAATCACACATTTCTCCGAATTAATTGAACGACTCATAGTTATTCTAATAACACCGTGTTCCATAATTACATCACAGTGCTCTAGATTTCATAGTTACAATGTTCAGATTGAGTTATTTTGAAATTGAGTTGGGAGAAATCAAAGTGTTGAGACACTTTAGTTTTTTGATATTTAACACAAACGTCCTCTGCATACAGCATACGTGGGGGGGGGGGGGGATGGGTGTGGCAGCATGGTGGTGCAGGGGTCAGCACTGTCGCCTTACACCTCCAGGATCCGGGTTCGATTCCCAGCCAGGTTCGATTCCTGTCTCTGTGTGTGTGTGGAGTTTGCATGTTCTCCCCGTGCTTGGTAGGTTTCCTCCCACAGTCCAAAGACATGCAGATGGCGTTCCCAAAATTTCCCGTAGTGTGTGTGTGAGTGTTTGTTTGTGTGCCCTGCGATGGATTGGCACCATGTCCAGGATGTACCCCGCCTTGTGCACTAAGTCTCCTGGGATAGGCTCCAGGTTCCCCGTGACCCTGAATACAGGTATAGATGACGAGTGAGTGAGTGAGTCTGGAGGGGCGTTCAAGTCAAACTGGGACTTGAAATGAAATGAAATTTCTGGTGGCTGAAGATTTTAAAAGCGTTGACATTTATAGACTTCAAGCACAGTATGATGATGAGAATCTTAGCCGCAGTAAAACATTTGAACGGTGCGAATTAAAGTAAGTCTGTGAATGATGATCCTGTGGCTCGGAGCCCACTGCAGGCGTTCCCGTAAACATTCAGCGAGTGGAGCGTCTGATCCTTAAAAATCAACAACACCTTGTTCCCAACCTGCGGAAGAGACGCGTCTGTCTGTGTGAACTGTACACGCACTCATTCACCAACACCACTTGCACATTACAGGAACTCGGCTGTGAATTATCGCCACGTCCCCCGTACAGTCCTGTCCTGAGATGTTGGGGTTGTTAAAGGAGGTCCTGGGAGGCCAGTGTTTCAGACATGAAGCAAGCGGTCGGATCACAGCGCCAAAGTACTAAGAAGAAAAGTTTCTACCTTGATGGTGTCCAAGCACTAGTGAAACACTGAAATAAGTGCATTAGTGTAGCAGGGGATTTTATATAGAGAGGATAGACTGTATAGAGATATAAGTGCTCTACATAATAAAAGTCCCATTTTGACTTGAACACCTCTTGTAGTCACCGTATAGTTACAACTTTTTCAGTTCCCCAAGATTATTAAAACATCAATCTCATCCAGAGATGTACAAACTAAACTGATACGATTAACTTGAGTGCAGGAATACAGATGATGGTCATGTGTAACTGGTGTTCCCGCTCCTCCTCCACAGTGCCGCCCTCATCATTAGTCCCGCAGCATGTTGTAAAGTCTTACACCCGTCCGGGGACGATTCGTTTCCACGACCTTTTCACCAGCGTTTTTATCGAACCGGTCGTCCTGACAGCAACGTTTAAGGTTTGTGCCGCGGCTCCGTAGCGTTTTCCGCTCGATCATTGATTGATTATGAATGTTGTTGAAAGTGGACTTGTTAAAGGCGGTCTGTCTGAGATAAAAGCGGTCCGTCTGACATTTTCAGACTTCTAATTGGTCAGAAGGTGTTGAATAATGTCCCAGATCACAGGTTTATATTAATTCTAATACACCAGTGTTTCTATACCAAAGCTCACACAGGGATTTGTTTGGGATGTTGTAAAGGTGTAACTTTCAGGTTTTGGACATGGACGAGTCTTCAGGACAGAGGAGACATTAAACATGGAAAACTGCTGGTTTTCTTTTATTCATTTCAAGAGAAAGATTGCATGAGGCTGGTGAGGGAACGAAACAACTTATGGATGGAAATGAAAACTCTTTACCATCACATCACACCCCAGTTATTATTTCCTCTACATGCCCCAGTCTGATCTTTGTAGGTGAGAGTTTATTTAAAAGAAAATGTGTATGAATACAAGAAGGAATCACAGTAAATGTTTTTGTTTGTTTTATATCCAATTTAAGATTTTTTTTATGGGGGGATAATGTATAGTCATAGTCATAGTTTAGTTTTTCCTGTTACTATTGGATTAAAATATAGAACAAAATGAAATATACACAATTGAAAAAAGAAGAAAATTAATAAATTAGTAGAAATAAACAAAGAGTACAGACAAATGAACAATGAAAAATAAAGTATCAACATTTTTTTAATGACTAAAAATACAAAAATACAATGAAATTAAGAACAAGGAAAGAGAAGAAAAAATTAAAATCAGCTATGAAAAAATGAAAGTTAAAGGAAAGATGAAACCTGAATATGCAGAGTTTTTATTATTATTATTATTATTATTATTATTATTATTATTATTATTATTATGAATAAAATTAAATAATAAGGACAAACAAAAATACATTTTACATGAACATAAAAATATTTTTTATCTTAAAAAATAATAATTAATTAAGTATACAATTAGTTAATGCATTTTGAATAGTACAAAAATACATAATAGTCTACATAAAATAAATACATTATATTATAAAATTGTAAAAGAATGATCGACATCCTGAGAAGAAAACATAAAGAAAAAATTAAAAAAGAGTTTTTTTTTTTATTTGCACTAATACATACTTCAATTTAATTACTATTCAATAAAATGAGTGTTTATTACTGTTTAGTTAGTTAAATAAATAAATAAATAAATAAATAAATAAATAAATACAGTGCCCTCTACTGGACTTTATCTGCTATGACATATCAGTTTACATATCAGAAAAATGAATGGAGAAGTGAAATGAAGTGAATGAAATGACCGAGAGTACATTTGTAATTGTACAGGCTGATGGCATTCAGATGCACACACACACACACACACACACACACACACACACACACACACACACACACACACACATATTCATTAGAAGCACTAAGAACAGGCCATTATTGATATCTTCAGTAAATTGGAGTTCTATCACACTCTCACACTCTTCCGCTCGTCTTCTGTTTGCCGTCTTGATTTTGTAAAAATCGCAGTATTGCTCACGGAAGCAGCGAGTGTATTTCTGATCAATGTATCTGATCTGCTCGGGGCTCGTTAGCTAATTTGGATAGCGGGAGGTGGTGTATATACAGTGATAACTGTGAAGAGGACTCGTATAGGAGGAGATAATGCACGCACACACACACACACACACACACACACACACACACACACACACACACACACATTAAACACTGACAAGGTCGTGTTCGATACGCGCCGGGGAATCTTTCTAACACTGAACAGCTGTGCAGTAGCATATGTACAGTATATCCGTGTGTGTGTGTGTGTGTGTGTGTGTGTGTTCTTATAGAATTTAGCAGCATAAGTAAATAAAGTGGATAGACTCCACTGAGAGGTGTAGCTCTGATGCTTATGAGCTTTGAATTGCTCCTTCAGGCGCCGTAAAGCTGCAGCGTGTGCTACAGATGTGTGTGTATGGACTTTAGACGTCAGATTAACAGGTAAACACACACACACACACACACACACACACACACACACAGAGTATTCTATAGACGCTTGCTTTACATGATATCATTAGGCTCTGTAGTCTTGTTATCACACAGTTCAGGGAGCGCCGGTGTGTTAAACTAATCGCTGCTGGAGCGCCGCTCTGAAGTACAGAGACGTTGATTAGTTCCCTATAACAGCATGTCCTGAAGTGTTTATAATGCAACAATAATGCTTTATTTATTAACGGATGAGATTTTTTATACTTATATACTCAACATTTTTACACTTGACAATAAATTTAATGTCAACGTCCAAAGAACACGCCCCTGTCCCTGTCCCTGTCCCAGTCCCAGTCCCTGTCCCTGTTTACGTTCTTCTTGGTCGACATTAAGAAGAGAAAAGCACTCTACTACATCCTGCAGAATTAAAGCCACAGTTTTACAAAGCGCCGACGCTGGAGACTCCTTCCATGAATGTTGCAAGTCTCAATGTCCGAGCTGTCCGTCATACAGAAATGACGCCACTACTGTCCGAGCTGCTGCTATAGAAAACTCATCAACACCTTCTGACCGAGCGGAATCGACTCCTCTTAAATACATCATGTGAGTAGGCAGATGGTAATTGATGTTAGGCTGTGTGTATGTGTGTGTGTGTGTATGTGTGTGTGTGTGTGTGTGTGTGTGTGTGTGTGTGTGTGTGTGTGTGTGTGTGTGTGTGTGTGTGTGTAAGGCCTCACACACGGCGCTGCGCAGTCTAATAGTTGAACAAAAGGCCGTGACGTGTCTCATTCAGGTCCTTGTAAGCTCTTTAAAGCCGAGGTCATGTTCACATCAGCTTGTTAAGTGGCTAATTACGAAGCAGTACAATAGAACGCAGGGCCCCCGAGAGCAATCACACACACATAGGTGCACACACACATACACACACACACACACATATTGGTGTGTGTGTGTGTGTGTGTGTGTGTGTGTGTGTGTGTGTGTGTGTGTGTGTGTGTGTGTGTGTGTGTGTGTGTATAGTATGAGCCAAATATACAGCAAATGAAAAATATCACCTTGTCATCAAGGGAATGTGTTCTGGCACCTTTTTCAAACTCGTTCCTTGTTCACGACCGCGAGCGGAAATAATACTCAACTAAATACTCAAAAAAATGTGTGTGTGTATTATGTGAAAGTTCTATATATATGTATATAGAACTTAGAGTTTTTTTTTGTCATAGACCAGTATATCAAAGTAATTTAACTGTTTAAACTGTTTTACCCATAGACGCGTATAACATAAAAATAATAATAACCTATTTGTGAGGTAGATAATAACACAACATTCCAGTTAATATAATAAGATATAATCTAGAGTAGAATAGTTCTGGGTAGAACATTTGACCAATTTATGTGGTAGAATTAACCCAGCATTATAGTTAAATATGATGTAGCATTTGGATTGAATATTTTTCCCATCTTGCTGGGTTAAACAAATAACATGTTGCTGTGTTAAATTAACCCAGCATGTAGTTGGTCCATTATTTCTCCAGCAGCTGGGTTAAAACCCAGTGTTTTTTAGGGTGTATATACACACATTTACTATCATCAGCGTCAGTTCCCAAGTGGTCCAGTGATGAACACACATTGATCTCGCTGCAGTGACCAGAGTGTGAGTGCTGCTCAGGCCAGTTGGTTTGGTATTAATATTGTTTGAAAGTAATTTTTTTTGCACTATTTCATTAGGGAGATTCTTTCAGCGTATATATATATATATATATATATATATATATATATATATATATATATATATATATATATATATATATAAAATGTACATTTACCATACACTGAAAAAAAGATTCACATATAAACATTTTCAAATTAAAAGCAGAATTTTCACTCGTGTAAAATTTGTAAATAAGATGAACAAAACTATAAAAAGCACTTCAGATAGATAGATAGACTCTTTTGGTCCCATGAGGGAAATTATTGAATTACTTAATTTACATTAGACTAATTAAAAACTTTAAACTTCATTGTTTGTTGACCTACAATATTTTGTTTTATTTAATTTATGCTATATGTAATTTATTGTAGTAAAATATTAACATGTAAACACGCAGCAGGAATTTTTGTTAGTCTAAACAATGTTGGAATTAGTTGTTTTTTACGCTGAACGAATCTCCCTAATGAAATAGTGCAAAAAAAATTACTTTCAAACAATATTAATACCAAACCAACTGGTCTGAGCAGCACTCACACTCTGGTCACTGCAGCGAGATCAATGTGTGTTCATCACTGGACCACTTGGGAACTGATGCTGATGATAGTAAATGTGTGTATATACACCCTAAAAAACACTGGGTTAAAAACAACTCAGTTTGTGTTGTTTTTAACCCAGCTGCTGGGGAAATAATGGACCAACTACATGCTGGGTTAATTTAACACAGCAACATGTTATTTGTTTAACCCAGCAAGATGGGAAAAATATTCAATCCAAATGCTACATCATATTTAACTATAATGCTGGGTTAATTCTACCACATAAATTGGTCAAATGTTCTACCCAGAACTATTCTACTCTAGATTATATCTTATTATATTAACTGGAATGTTGTGTTATTTCTACCTCACAAATAGGTTATTATTATTTTTATGTTATACGCGTCTATGGGTAAAACAGTTTAAACAGTTAAATTACTTTGATATACTGGTCTATGACAACAAAAAAAACTCTAAGTTTTGCAAACCATACATATATGCAATAAACAACACCCAATTAAATGAACAAATCATAGAAAAAATATTTATATTTATTTTTCAAAAGCACAAGATCAGATAATACAAAACAAGTTCAACAGCGAGTTTATGGAAAAATCAAAAGGGTTGGCAAGTACGCATATTTGTAAGAAGATTAGTGTTTTGTAACACGATTTTTAGCGTCTCAAGCACTGACATTAATAAAGTTCTAATGTTAATGTGGTTGCTAACGCTTGCAGCCTAGCTAAATGCTAGCATCATGCTGGCACTACAGTTAACAGTTTAGCTTTCATTCACCATCTTCATACAACCTGCAGGCATTCTACAAAGAAAGCTAAAAAGCTCAGACATTTTTGCAGTTTCTTTCATACACCGGTGGGGTTCTTTGGTTTGGCCAGCTAGCAGCCATTTTCAGATAAACTAGCATGCTATAGCACGGACCAGGCTGAAAGTTTGAGTGTAACATTAACATGGTAACAGTAATAAATGTTACATAGAGTGAACAAACTCAGTCATAGGTGAGAGAAAGTGTGTATACAGACATTGTATTTAATGCAACATAACTTCATTCTAAGTTTTAAGAACAACACTATCCTGAAGGTCACGCTGACATCATTGCACCGTTCTAACAATGGTGATAAAGTTTTAACCCAACCGCTGAATTTAATTACTGAAGAAATCTAGTGCATATTATTGTTCATTGTGTTAATAATGAAAGTTGTTTTTCACTTGTACCTTTAGAGGACCTGTACTGTATGGCAGGGATCCTGCTGCGGTAGTGTACTTTGTATATTTTGGGACTCGTGAACACAAAGTACAGTACAGCGATACCTCGGCATATGAGCGCCCTTATGAATTTTCACCTTAAGAACTGTAATTTTGCAACACAAACCAAACGCCGGCTAATTCACGTGTACGTCATGGGCCGTTCAAAACTTGTTTGCATCAATGAAAAGCCAAGTGAAGTGAGTTTACATCTTTTTTTTTTTTTTTTTTTTGCATTTTGTGCAAGATTTAGTAAAGACAAAAAACTGTGGGTCGGCAGCAAGAAGAAAAGGTCACTTTCAGTTTGTTTTTTTAAGAGGAAACATAAATGAAGGTTAATTGAGGTTTAATGTCTGTTCATTTAATATTTTACTTCATTTACATGTATTGTTTTTATATGCACCAATATGATTATAGTGTTGGAAATTAGTAATATTAGCAATCTTTTTGTGTGGCTGGAACGTATTATCTGAATTTACATTATTTCCTATTGGAAAATGCGTTTTGCAATACAACATTTCACCTTAAGAACGGATTAAATTTATATGACCACTGTAAATGATGTAACAGAAAAAAGCTGTTGTATGATTTTGGAAGAAAGTCGGTAGTTTGATGAAGTTTGAGCAAAACATACTACTGCTCAAAAGTTTGGACACCCCTTCTAACTCAATGGTCTTTCCTGATTTTTATTTCTTTCTACACTGTAAATTAATACTGAAAGCGTTTATCAAAAATACACAATAATCTCCTGTGAACAGTTGATATTGAGATGATATTCCTGCTTATGATCTGTAAATCTGTAAATCATAACGGCTCTAATCTGAGGCTGGTGACTCTAAATGTAATAACTGTTCCTGAAAGGCTGACCCCCATGTCGTGAAATAACAACTGACTGTTATTGTTGTTAATTTATTATCTAATGAAATATGTGGTATTTTTATAGTTTTGAAATCTCCAGTATTGTTGTAGAATGTAGAAAAAAAATACCTGAGCAAAAAAAAAAACATTCGCATGGTCCTTAGATCTGCTTCTCCAGTTGCTTCATCTCCCAGGGCTGACCAAGGGACAGGGGAGAAAGTTAGAAGAAGAAAAAGAAGAAAAGTAGCACCTCTAAATGGACATCAGGAGGCAAAAACAGTTTAAGAAAAAAAGAAGTGGCCCGCTGATGGAGAAGCATCACCAATCATCACACACAGTACAGGATTTCTTTACTTCACATCTCCAGTCAGATTAAAAACCGATCAGTTTAATTAACAAAGAAAAAAGCAAAAATGAAGAGTACTTCTTAAAAAAAAGCCAAAGGTATAATTTTGGGATTACTCTTCTTACACTGACAAAGATATAATCTCAATTAACTTTCAAAAACATCTTTTTCTTTATTCCATGTATATTTCTCCTCTCATGTCCCTTTAGATGGAGAGTAGAGAGGAGACATCAAAATGAGAAAAGAATCACAAGAGAGAAGAAAAAAAGAAGTAAGAAGTTGGTAATGAAAGGGAGGAAGGAAAAGAACAAAGGAAGGGAATATGAAAAAGTAGAGAAGGAAAAGATCAACCAAAGAACAATAGAACAAAAACTGGTAGAAGGACAGAAGAGGAGGGAAAAGAATCAGAAGCGCGAATTTAGGGAAGTAAAAAAAGAATGAGGAGATAAAATCAGAGATACGGGATGTAGTGAGATGAGGAAGAGGAGGAGGAAGAAAAATAAGCAAGAGGAGAATAATTATAAGGTGGCGTGGTGGTGTAGTGGTTGGTGCGTAGTCGTTTTGCACCTCCAAGGTCGGGGTTCGATTCCCACCTCGGGGTTTGTGTGCGTGGAGTTTGCGTGTCTGGTGGGTTTCCTCCGGGTGCTCCGGTTTCCTCCTACATTCCAAAAACATGCAATTAGGCTAATTGGCGTTCTCGTGTGTGTGTGTGTGTGTGTGTGTGTGTGTGTGTGTGTGTGTGTGTGTGTGCACCCTGTGATGGCATGGCACCCCGTACAGGGTCTCCTGTGGTCTCCTCCAGGCCCCTGTGACCCTGAAAAAAAAAAGTGAAAAAGAAGTAGATTAAAAAATAGAAGGAAGAAGTAGAGAATAAACTGTGGGGAAAAGGTGGAGTTTAAAGAAGAAGAAAAGAATGAAGAACTTAAACATGGTGAAGAATATACGAAGAAGAGTAAAGAAGCTGAAAGGAGAATAAAGGAGAATTGTAAAGCAGAGGAAAACAAAAGAAGAGGAGGATGAAGAAGAAGAGAATGAAGAAGAGGAGAATGAAGACGTGTTTGTTGTGTGTGAAGTAACTGAGTAAAGAAGAGAGAGAGAGAGAGAGAGAGAGAGAGAGGAGAATAATTGGGGGGAAAGAGAAGGAATAAAACCCCTCTCTCTCTCCCTCTCTCTCCCTCTCTCCCTCTCTCTCTCTCTCCGGCGGGTGGATGGGGTGATGCGGTGTGTTGACGGAGGTGTGTAATTAGGGTGAGAGGCATTAAAGTGAATATGCAGCGTGTGATAAATGAGTTTAATAAAGGAGCCGTGAATCCCTTTAACAGAGACAAATCCCCCGTCTGCTGATAAAACTGCCCCGACACTGTGCTAACTCTTCCTCCTCTCCTCCTCCTCCTCCTCCTCCACCACCCGACACCATCCCTCACTCCCTCTACTCATTCAGTGTGTGTGTGTGTGTGTGTGTGTGTGTGTGTGTGTGTGTGTGTGTGTGTGTGTGTGTGTGTGTGTGTGTGTGTTGTTCTGCTGTAATGCTTATACACAAACAAACTCAATGGTTCAGTCTGCTGTACTAAATGCTAACCTGCTGACTTTTCTTTTTGCTCTTTGTGTGTGTGTGTGTGTG
>JAAGKR010011305.1:0-19810 GCA_011419295.1 Clarias macrocephalus
AATTGAATTGAATTGAATTGAATTGAATTGAATTGAATTGAATTGAACAGTAGCCCAATTTCCACAGATATCCTGCTGACCAACGCTGGTTGTTGTTAAGCCCTGCCTCGACCTATCAGGTATGGAAGTCTTTTTTATCATCAACATATTGATTTGGCACATGTTTTATGCCGGTTGTCCTTCCTGGCACAACCCTCTTTATTTAATCGGGCTTAAGACCGACACTAAGACTACACTGGGCCATGTGTCCTCAATGGCTGAGTTATTTCAAAATCTCTCTGATTATTTAGCACAATAAAGCATGTTCCTGCCAGCCTCTGTCACACAGTTAACCACCGATTACCTGCAAGGATTCCAGACCACTTTTCAGCATAACTAGTTTAAATTCAATTTAGGTCCCGTAGTTAATCTGTCTGATGAAGCTCTCACCAGTTTAAGCATGAGAGGGAAGTTTTAGTGCATAAAAAGTCTCTATAATATGCTCTAATGGTCCGTTTACTAGCTTTTTGTTCTTATATCATTTAACGGTTTTTGATGTAGGATTTGCCAAGCGAGTTACTTCAACAGTAATGACTGTTCAGGGGAAACAGTCAGGGAGCTTCTCTAGCTTCTCTTATCCAGGGCGTACCCTGCCTAGTGCACTGAGCTCCATGGAATAGAGAACGAGATAAATTTCTTGGAGAAATTGTAAGGTGGGGTGAAATGGTTGAGTTTTGAAGGGGCGTGGCTTGAGCCACTCACTGAAGCCTCCCCCCCCCCCCTCCACCCTGCATGTGTGTCTCAAAGAAACAGAGAATGTAATCAGCTTAAACTTCAAAGCCAATTGCACTCCTGTGATTCTTTGACTTATATCAGAGGAAATACACTTGCTAGATCTTCTTCAATTGAAATGAGGAGGCTTAAAGCTTATGGTCTGTGAAGTTAGAAATGTGTCAATTATTTAATGAGTTGTTTTTTAATTATCTTACAAATTTGATTAAAAAAATACTTTTGTGAAACTTTTTTGTTTTTAATGCCCTCTACCAACTATTTAGCTCATTATTTTTATATAAATATTAATTTTCTGTTTTTATTAGTTTAAGAGCTTTTTATCACTACCTCCTCTCAAAATATTAAGTTAATATCACATTGATGTTATTTGTTTACTGCTTACTGTTGAGTTGAGGTTTATATAATTTTTTTTAATTCAAGTAACCACACTCCAATCACTACAATAATGATTAATATAATAAATATTTTATTATAAAAATATCGTCAAAGAAAAATATCTCCAAGGTTCTCTGATAACTGTTCTCTATTAATCACCACTCCAGCTCAACAAAACCTGTATAGAAATGTATTTATTTATTTATTTATCTTCTTTGTTCCTGCAGGCTACTGAATCTCATTCTGTGCATTAAGCTGCATTACAGTTTTCTAAAATGAAAACCAGGCGAATCAAAAGACACGATGAAAAGGTGGATCACCATGCTGTCTATTCTTCGGTTGCCCAAAGTAAAGTGTCTACATAAGCTTATATATCATTTATATATGAAACAGATGTTTCTGGTGATCTGTAGTTGGAAGAAATACAGTGGCAAGAAAAAGTATGTGAACCGTTTAGAACTATATGGTTGTCATAAAATATGATCTGATCTTCATCTACTGTAAGTCAAGTGTATTGACAAATATAATGTGTCTAAAATAATAACACAAAATAATTGTTATTTTATATCATTATTAAGAACAACCCTAAAAACCTCATGATCCTAGAGGAAAACGTGTGAATCTTTAACTTAATGACCTCAAAAAGCTGCTTGGAGTCAGGTGTTACATACTGTACTGGAGTCTTGTTAAGAGAGTTATGAGTTGGAGGTTGTGGACTAGAGCTACTCTGACTGATAAAAACCACTCAAACCTTTTAGACTAATGTGAGCCATGCCTCACCAACAAGAGCTTTCAGAGGATCTATGATCAAGAAACGTTGATACATGGACCTCCTCGCAGAACTGCTTTAGCTCGGTCATATTCTTTGGACGCTTCATGTGCCTGAATCTCTTCAAGTCATTACACAGCATTTCTATTGGTTGAGGTCTGAACTGTGACAGGCGGATTTTGTTTTTTTGAAGCCATTCTGTTGTGGACTTGGTCTGGTATTTTGGGTCATTGTCCTGTTGCATCACCGACTTATACAGAGTTTTAGTTAATGTACATTTTCACATTATCCTGAAGATTTTTTTCACACTAGGGATTTCATCTTTCCCTCAGTGACTGGCCACGCCCTGATGCAGCAAAGCAGGTCCAAATCATGATATTTCCTCCACCATTCTTTACAGTTGGGATGATGATTTCATGATGATATGCAGTGTCCTTTTTATGCCAGTTGTAGTGTTGCATTCTTTTTATTTTTTTTTCTTCAAAATAGTTAAATCTTAGTTTCATCAGTGCACACAACATTTTGGCAATACCGCAGTGGAGTGCCAATGTGCTCTTTCACAAACTTCAGGAGTGCAGCAATGTTCTTTTAAGTGAGCAGCGGCTTCCTTTGTGGTGTCCTGCCATTATTACCCAACTTGTTCAATGTTGTACATATTGTAGACACATGAACACAGATGTTAGCCAGTACCGATGATGCACTCAAAACCTCATTGATGAGTCTTCTTTGTGTTCTTTGGGTCATTTTGACTGGGCACCCACTTTTTGGTAGAGCAGCAACAGTCCCAAAGTGTCTCAATTTGCCAACTGTAGACTGGTGAATTTCTAAAGGATTTTAAATCACTTTATAACAATTTTCAGCTTTAGGTAAATCAACAATTCTTGATTATAGATCCTCTGAAAGTTGAAAAAAATTTTTGAAGGAGAATCTTCGCTCGGTTCACAGGTCTGAAGCAGCGATGGCAGATGAAACCACATGAAGCGTGTGACACCTCTTCCACTTTGTGCTGTATCAAATGTTGGTACGTCACGCGAATCATTAAACTGCGACATCTGGTGGAATGCAGAGTTTACAGCAGTCATGTATAGTAGTCCAGTCTAAATGAAATGTACCTGACACATAATGCAATCTAATAACAAAAAATAGCAATTGTTCTTATTTTAGGATAATCATTATTAATGAAAATACCACCTCTAAAAACGTTGTACTCTATAGTGCATTTTTTTTTATTTATTTACAGATATGTTTTCCTTTAATATGTAAAAGTGCGCATTAAAGATTAAAGGAGATTAAAGATTGTTAACTACTTTTTTTGTGACAGTGCCAAAATAAATGAGGCACAGTTTCAGTGTGAGCAGAAAAAAAACAAACAAACAAACAAACATGAAACATTGATGTCATATTGGGAATTTTAAGGAAGTAAATATTATGCAGAATATTAAATGATAGCACCTTAATTTTACTAGTGAAAAAGTATTTGTTCTATTTAACATTACTGTGGAGATCACCCCAGTGAGAAGTGACATATATAGGACACAGATGACTTATTGTTGGAATAAGAAACAGATAACTGCTATTATTCTTAGAGGATGATAAAGCAGATTTTACCACAAGGAATATTGACCAGATGTCTTAAGGATACATTTAAAGTGTTAAGGACATTAGTGTACAATGTTACAGAACCATTAGGAATGGCTCACATCACCATGTTATACTCAGTTGTTGATACTAAAAAACTGAACTGTGAAATGAAATCTCTGTATTTAATGAGATGCCCTCCTCAAAACACCTCTGGATTAACACAGTTCTGTCAGGCCAGCTGTGCGAACCATTAGACGATAGATCCAAGAGCATGGCATGGACACTGAGCATATGTCCACAAGACACAGCGGTTAAACAAATCCAAATAATGAGATGAAGACACAAACATGAGACAACAGTTCAGTAACATGAATGCATGAAATAATCCAACAACAACAACAACAACAAAAAGTGAAAGCAGAGCTTCCTTAAGTGCTGGTGATAATAATTCGTGAATGAGCCTCCGGTGTGGGGTGGGTGTGGTCGGGCAGAAGAGGAAGATCAAAGCAGAGAAACTTTAACAGATAGGATATGATACGGTATATCTGGGGAAACCTGAAAGCTGAGGAGGGACGTCCCTGGTAGCAAGTGTGACTCTCTAGAAGCCCCTTTTCCAGAGCTAGTTTTTCATATTTGAAAGTAAATATATTTAAACAACTTAACACAGAACATGTCATTAATCAGAACAGATCTTTCAAACTGCAACAGTGATGATTTATGAAAGAAAAAGGTCATCCATCCCCTCTCTGAAAGTAATCACTTACAGTACCATGCTCAGGTTATGCCTGACCAAAGGCTGCTTGTTTTCATGCCAGACTCGGTGCTGCTCAGTGAAAACACAAATATTATGAAGCACACACAAGGTCACCACCATCTTTTTGCTCAGCTTCAGCTTGCAGTCATCTCTTTTTAGAAGATACCTACATCATCCTTTTAGTCTCCCAAAAACACACCCACAACTGATCGTGCACTACTCGGTGTGTGTTGTTCTCAGTTTTCACGTGTCCAAAAGGGCTTCATATGCCACTTCTGCATGAGGTCATCTAGGTCACCGATCAGGTAATGTCCAACATCACACCCATATATGGACATCCTGCCGTCACTCAGGATGTTCCACAAAAGTGACTGCCATAGAACTCTTGTAGCATCCATACTCCCTGGATAGCCAACAAATATGTTCTAGAAAAGCCCTTTGCCATCCACAACTGCCTGCAAAACAACCAAATACCACCCTTTAAAATGATGAAAAGTCTGGGAGATGCTCCTCTCTGTTATTGGTGTTTTTATCATACTACTGTTATTATTGCTGTTACAGCCAAGATCTATTGTGGCTGATCATTCTGTACGGCCAGCTCTATGGACTGTGAGAGGATGCCCCAGTGAAAAAAAGCTAAGTATACTGTACCAAATGCTAGCATGCCAAAGCGTACTTAAGTGGACCTGCTCAAGACTAATGATTAGTACAGTTGAAGTTTGCTATTTTGGAACAACTAATTTTGTACTAAGTGTATTTAAGTTGTAATTCAATTGTACAAAAGCACAATTTTAAGTGTATTATTATACTTTTGTGTACTAAAGAGGAACAACTTTAAGTATACATGCACTTAACATATATCGCCGTTTATGTATTGATACAGTAATTAATGAAATGAAAGTATATATTTAATGTATTATAAGTACCTTACATCAATTCTTTACCGTGTTACAAATACATGAGTAATATGCTATGAATACATTCTTACTGCAGCAGTTCCATGCTTCTGGCCACTTAATGGTTAAGGCATCACCACGGCAGACTTTCCAACCCACACACAACTTTGCACAGGCTTTACTCCCAGTGACCTTCCTGACACGACCCTTTCAATTTCTTTTACCCACGCTTGGGACAGACGACCACCAACAGCAGGATTTGAACCCAGAACCCTCAGATTTCCCCACATCAATAATCTAGCTAACTAAACCAACTCTTCTTTTGATTGCTGTTAATAACCAGTATGTGGAAGGGTTTTAGGAACTTTTACAAGTGCTGTTACATTATGTTGAGTTCAACAGATTTAATTTGCACAAGGTTCTAAAAGATAATAATACTTTTTAAAAAGCAGTGCTATAGTTTCTGCAGTCTTCAACTAAACTGCTGATTGTCTCACAAACACCAAAACAAAAATATAAACTGCTGTCTGAACAAAGACAGGCATCATTATTAGAACCTGCTGCACTGTTACACAGAGACTCAGGGCGATTATATCAGAAGTGAGGTACATAGGATATAGCAATAACCCATTAGACAATACATTCTATAGTTTAAACGATGTACTTAATTACAAAATACCCAACAAATAGCATGAAATTTACATTATGCCGATTAAAATAAAATAACGATATGACCTAACACAAACAATGATGCAACTTCTAGCCATGACATTAAAACTAGAAGTGGAAAACAGTGGAACCCGCCTTTAGTTTCTGATTGGCTGTTATAGCCCCAATTCTAATCTCTGATTGGCTGGAATTCTAATGCTGCTGCAGCTCAAGCAAGTCTAGCTTTATGATATTGAGTGCATGGAGGACACTGAGTTCAAACACACAAATAAACTTGAACACGCAAAAGTGATGTTCAGTCGGCGCGTGACGGCGGCGGCGGAGGAAGAAGCAGCTTGTCGTCCTCAGGTGCGCATGACGGTGGCGACGGAGGAAGAGGAAGCTCGTCGTCCTCAGCGGGGCATGACGGCGGTGGAGGAAGCTCGCTGTCCTCAATGCTGCATGACGGCGGTGGAGGAAACTCGCTGCTCTCAGCAACGCTGGTCATCAGCGGCAGCTCGTTGTCCTCCATACTGCATGAAGTCGGCGGCGGAAGAAACTCGCTGTCCTCCTCGGCGCGGTGCAGCGGTGGCAGCTTGTTCGTCCACAACGAAGCAGCTACGCGGCAAGATATAGAGCTCGCTGTCGTCGCCGCAGCTGCGCAGCGGAAAAGGGAGCTTGTCATCGTCGTCGACGCTGCGGAGCTCGCCTTCGCTGTCGTCACAATACAGCGGGTAGCAGAGGCTCACTGTCGTCGTCGCTGAAAGGGATGTAAACCAGCTCGCTGTCGTCATTGCTGGCACCGAAGAAAGGGGCTAGCAGGTTTGGACGCACAGTGAAGCTCCCTGGCAGGTCTGGGCTTTCTGAGCGGCTTAGCCGCGTTAGCAGCACTTGGAGCGCAGCTACCCGCTCCTGCAGGTTTTGAAAGCGCCGCTCATTTCCTTCGGCGCTCTGCCCGAAGCTGCTCCATCCAAGCTGGGATGCTGCTCCTTGCTGTCCGTACTGTTCGCACTCCTCTCTCATCTGACGCTCGCTGTGGGGTGCCTCTTCAGCCTGGTCACCGCCGAACTTGGACCTCCCGGTCTCTGCTTTCCGGCCAGTGCGGGGACTCATGTCACCCCACCCTGCGTCACTCTTGAACGGCGTGCGCCGTATCGCCAGCCGACAGCCATCCCAGTTTGGCTGCTCTCTCAGCTCCTCCTGCTCTGCCATTACCTGAGCTACCCTGCCAGGTCTCCTCCTTCTCCTCTTTCCGCTACGCCGCTTGGGAATCCGTTCGCCCTCCGGCGTCGTCCTCCCATCGCGCAAACATCGTTGCCCCCCCCAAAAGAATCTCCCAGGGGGCTCCTCTGCTATGCGTCTGTATCGGTCTTGCATTCTGTCATGTTTCGGGGTCCGAGGCATAAATGCAGAGGTCCAGGTTTTAAAGGATGATGTTGTTATTATAATGAAAACAGGGAAATTAAACAAACAAATATACTTTAAGAATAAAACAAACCAAAACATCAACAACAGATCAATCAATAGATGCAAGACAAGAAACTCAACGAAACCAAACTATTTATAATAAAACTAATGACCAACTCGGTTCGGGTGAGCGCCCACGTCACCTGACCGAGGTGCATAATGGGAACTGAAGTGAAACCAAAACAGAACTACAACAAAAGTCTCAGGGCGCCCTCTAGGGGTTATCCCTGACATACACTCACTCATTGTCTACTGTATAACACTTTATGCATCGCAGGGCACATACAAACACTCACTATAGGCCTAAATTGCATATCTTTGGACTGTGGGAGAAAACCCATGGGGAGAACATGCTAACTCCATGCACACAGAGACAGAAATCGAACCCAGACCATACAGGTGTAAGGCGACAGTGCTAACCACTACACGATCATGCCGCTACCTACTGTAATGCATTTATTTAAAGAAAAAGTTTAATGTAAAAGCATGATGTTAGTATATTTTTTTAATATATTAACAGATTGCATTTTTATTAGTATATTTGCAATGTACAATAAAAGATTTGCATATACAGTCT
The DNA here is from genome assembly GCA_011419295.1 of Clarias macrocephalus. Lineage (NCBI taxonomy): Eukaryota > Metazoa > Chordata > Actinopteri > Siluriformes > Clariidae > Clarias > Clarias macrocephalus. The sequence continues at coordinate 7,839 of JAAGKR010011305.1, forward strand.
TATGCAAAAGTTTAGCCACCCCTGGCTTTTACAAGGTTTCAGACCTTAATTAGCTCCTAATATCTGATGCATAGCAACAGCTGTCATTAATAAATGCCAATTTCAAAGCTTTACAAATACTTTGACTTTTTAAACCTTGTGCACACACTTGCAGACACTCAACAATCATGGGTTCCTCTAAGCAGCTGTGTGAGACTCTGAAAATGAAAGTTATTGATGCCCACAATGCAGGAGAAGCTACTCTCCTGCACAGGGGAACTGTGGAGGTCAAGATGAGATCTGGAAGACCAAGAAAACTCTGGGAGAGAACTGCTCGTATGCTGGTCAGAAAGACAAATCAAAACCCCCATTTAACTGTTAAAAAACCTGCAGGAAGATTCAGCAGACTCAGGAGTGGTAGTGCACCGTTCCACAAGACCTTCATGGAAGAATCAGCAGAAGAAAACCTGACCTGCGTCCTCATCATAAAATCCAACGTCAGTAGTCTGCAGCAGAACATCTACAGAAGCCTGATGCGTTTTGGAAACAAGTACTGTGGACTGATGAAGTTAAAATAGAACTCTTTAGCCACAATCAGCAAAGGCATGTTTGTAGAAAAAAAAAGAGCAGCATTTCATGAAAAGATCACCTGGCCAGCTATTGACCATGGGGGAGGATCTATCACGCTTTGGGGTTGTGTTGCAGCCAGTGGCACAGGAAACATTGCACGGGTGGAGGGAAGAATGGATTCCACCAAATACCAGCAAATTCTGGAAGCAAACATCACACCATCTGTAAAAAAGCTGAAGCTGAAAAGAGGAGCTTCTACAACAGGACAATGATCCTAAACACACCTTGAAATCCACTATGGAAAACCTCAAGAGACGCAAGCTGAAGGTTTTGGAACGACCATCACAGTCTCCTCTTTGGATGCAAGCTATGCATAGAAGACGACCAAAGAATATTACAGAACTAGAAGCCTTTTGCAAGGAAGAATGGGAGAAAATCGCAAGTACAAGAACTGAAAGACTTTTAGCGGCTAAAAAAAAAAGCGTTTGCAAGCTGTGATATCTTCCAGAGGAGGCGTTACTAAGTACTGATTATGTAGGGTGCACAAACTTTTGCACAGTGCCACAATAACATATATATATATATTTTTTTTTATCTTTGTTCAATTCATGACATAAAAAGTAACTATGCACCAATGTTTGCTAACAATTTCCAAGAGAGATTTTCAATTTAAAAAAATCAACATATTGAAAACTGCTGTTTCAATCACTGGTTTGACGTTCAGAGATACTCTTTCTTGTTGGTTTCTAGTGACTGTGATTCCTACATAAGAGGCTTCAACGTTCATGGGAAAATCTGCAAAAATTTAAAAAATTTTAATGCAAATAATTAACACCTTATTTTAATTTAAGATTAAGGTGAAGACCCGAGGCTTTGGAAAGTAAACAGAAACAGAAATAGAAATAGAAATAAATAAATAAATAAATGTATTATTACATAGCTGACTACTACTACTACTACTACTACTACTAATAATAATAATAATAATAATAATAATAATAATAATAATAATAATAAAGATAATAATCTCTTAACAAGAGACTTACAATTTAGATATTTAGTTATTACAATATTAATACTATGCTTTTTATAAAAATGACAGAAGGATTGTACAACAAGAAGAAAGAGGAAAACAGAGACAGGTCACCCTTGTCTAATACCTGTTTTGAGCCAAAACCTTTGGATGATGCCTGTTATAATTTCACCAAAGAAATATTTGCATATTTTTAATTTGCATATTTTTATCAATAAACTCTAGTTAAATGTCTAGTCTCTTCTTGTGCCTTTAGCAAAAACAAAAGCAAACTGTTTATAATCATTGTTGAGAAATGTTACAGGTCTCATGATGTTGAAAGTAGAAGCTCTTTTTTCTATTATTTGTTTAAGAATGAGACAAATTAAAAGAAAAATTGCTGACAAATTACTTGTGTTAAACAGTCAATAAACTGATAACAGTAAATGTTAATGAAATCAATACATTTGACTAATGAACAACACCAGTGCATCTGAGTAGAATAAATGTTTGACAAATAAAAGTATGGCTTGTACTATTTTGCATATAATGAATATTGTCAGAATAGTGCAAAAGGCATAACTCTATCGGGGAAAAAAAAACTGCAAACTCAAAATTTACTAAACTCACTGCGCCAAAAAAAAACAAAACATAAAAGTACCCAGGTTCATAGCTTGTCAATTAATTGCATTTAAAGCTATGTTATTTTTTTATTATTTTCATGTTTATTTATATTCTTTATAATGTCTTATACATTAGATCTGGGTTTTAATAATTCATCCTAGCCATGAGTCTCTCATACTGTACCACAAATACATCAGGTTTCGCTGTTTACCGGCCCAGCCATAAATCGTGCTACTATGCCCAGTGATTTTAGTATTGAATGTGTGTTTAAATGAATGTGACATTAATGCGTTAACCAGAGTTAACGTGTTAGGGATTATATTCTACAGTATGTACATAAAAAACAACGTCACAAAATGCTACAACCATTCAAAACTTAAAGAGATATTAAGAAAGTTGTACAGTGAAGAATCCAGTCTTTCCAGCTGCTTTCCAGGCCCTCTCAATTATTGTATCTTTTGTCTCCTGTTGAGAAATCTTCCTTGAACTTCAAGCCTCAATCTTTCAAACATGGCAAGTTATCTCTGTAGACACTGTAGGATCTTTGACTCTGGGAGCACCACAGACACACAGACATGAGGTGCAGTCATGTATTGGTATTTTTATTAGAAAAATAAGGGATTTTAAGGGAAATTAAGGAGGGAGGAAGGGAAGAAGAGAAGGAGTAAAAGTGTGATGGTTGTGCAATGCAGGTCGGAAGCAGGTCTGGCTGGGGCAGCAGTGGAAAGTGGGCTCGAAAATTATTTCATAGGAGAATCTGTGACAACAAGCAAAGAGAAGAGCAGGATGACACCCAGAGGCCGAGTCTCTCCATCATGCGTTTTCCTACAATAACACCAGGCAGTTTATTCTTTTCTCCAGGCAGGAGATTTTTTGCAGATCTGAATAACCACACACTCAAACTGAGCATGTATGAATTCCGGTGCCCCAACAGCTTTGGATGATTGTATGCACGATTCTATAAGGTAAGGTTCTGGACAACCCTTTAATGGCTGTTTGATCATGCTTGAGGCAAACTACCTTCAAAGAGACGGCTTGAGACATGCCATCCCATCTGGTTTGCACTTAATGGGACCATCCTTTGTTTTCTAACAGGACAGTGACCCAGAATATACATGCATAATGCAAGATATTTGTCCGAGAAGGAGTGTGATGGAGTTCTGCATTAGATGACCTGGCCTCCACCTCAGAGAAAGAGGTGGGGAAAAAATGAGGCTGGCTACATAGCCACTGCCGTCCTGCAGGAATCCCCTTTTTTTTTTTTTTTTTTTTTTTTTTTTTGTTATCAGACTTTTATTTTTGGTTTAAATAATTTTCTTTTTGTGTTCATAGAAGATCTCAGCAACTTGTGTTACTATTGTGTTAGTGGTGATGAAGGCACACAATGGGTAATCTTCAGCTGACCTTTTTTTGGTGTGGTTCTCAGGTTGTGTACAAGGAAAGGACTAGAACTGTGGTTGATTGTCACCACAGTTCCAGTCCTAGTTTGCATGTCATCTTCTTTCTACCATTTTCTGACATTCTCCACCTTCCTCTTTTTTAAGGCAAAAAGTTTTTTTTTTTTTTTTTTACTATTGCCTTGCACCTCCATGGTCCGGGTTCGATTTCTGGCCAGACTCGATTCCCGTCTCTGTGTGCATGGAGATTGCATGTTCTTCCTTTGCTTCATCCTAGTTTAAATATTTAATCTGCAGAAATAATGGACCATGTTAGTAAGGCGGGGTAAGCGGTCAGGGGGGCTTTTTCCTTTCCAGTCAGCATTAGGAAAGGTTGAGGGAGCATTCTGTAATGTTTTTATTCTTTTGATCATGCTGTATAAGGAAAGATTAGTGACAAGTCGGTTATTTCGATTATTGTGGTGTTTGGTTTGATGTTATATAATTTCCAGGCTAGACTATTTCGAGTTCAGAGAGCATTTATACGTGCAATTTGAGCAGGAAGTAAATACACATGTACAGATACATACACACGTAAAGCAGAGCTGCTGCTGTTAATGAATTTAACTCATCATGTTAAATGATGACTTAAAACGCGACTGTAAGCGAACAACATAATGGGAATGTAGGGTGACAAAAATTCACTAACGCAGACTGCATTTGAGCTTGTTTTGCAAATAGTGAAAAAAAAAAAACTTTGAAACTCAGGCAAACTGCGTCATTGGGCAAGCCCATTCCTGAGGTTGTACTGTACAGCACACATTTCGTGTCTTGACTTGACTTGACACAACGAGCTGCGTTCCTGCTTCAGGGCTGCTTCCTGTATCACTCGACACAAGGTCCGGAGTTTAAGTATCAGATAGATAATCACTGAGCGCTTGTTCCGTGACTTGTACTGGACAAACCCTGTGATTATGGTAAGAAAAATAATATGAAGCATAAAATGTGATTTTGTAGATATTCTTTATTTACAATAGTTATTCATTTCTTTTGTCTACAGTCGACAGGACAAGATGGAGGACTGCAGTGTTGTACTAAACCTTCTGCTTGCAGTCACATGTGTTGTTCATCTGTCATGGGCAGGTGAGTTTAGAGACAGACAGTAATAAATCATTAGAAAGCTGCATGATTTTATTGTTTACCAGACACATTGTGTGTTCTGCCTCCTTTTCTATCAGAACCATCATTCACTTTTTTAGCAATTACAGAACTACAGTAGCTCTCCTGTAGGACCAGACTAAATGGTCCATGTTTGATTTCCATCACTGACTAGGGCCACCAGATCATCATTATACCAAGGGGCAGTTGTGAACAAATAAACCTGGACATGTCATAATAGCTGGACAATTTATGCACCTTCATTTTTTGCATGGTCATTTACAAACTTACTTCTTTTGATTGTCTAAAGCTGCTTTGCAGACAATGTCAGTTGTTAAAAGCGCTATATAAATAAAATTGACTTGACTTGATTTTCATTTTTCATACTGGGTCTCTAAGTCATCATGCTGAGTTTTTGACAATATATGCAATTTTATAGTTTTATATGTGATTAGTCTCTGAACCTGTGTGCACTTTTACAGACACACACTCTCTGCAGTACCTCTACATTGTCAATGGGCAATTAATTGTTGTTGGTCTGGTGGATGGAGAGCAGGTTGTTTACTATGACAGCAACATCAGGAAGATGATCCCAAAGACGGAGTGGATGAAAAAGATTGAAGCTGATGATCCACGTTACTGGCACAGTGAGACACAGAATATGATGGAGCAGCAAGACAGGCTCAAGGTCATTGTGAATCGAGAAAAGAAGAGAAGACTTACTCCCACTGAAGGTAAAACACACTCAGGACTTTCAGCACTAATGCACTTTTTAAAAAAAAAAAAATCCCCTTATGAATTATATACTTACACCTTTCATTCATTTCCCTCTGAGGCAGAGGCAGGAGACTCACCATGCCAGTTTGACAAGACTGATTAGACACAGTAAATATCATGTCATCATGACTAGGTTATGTCATATTGTGGGCTAATGTTTCTAATTAATTTATTTCCAATGCCACTGTCTATATACAGGATTTTTTACTGAAATGTAGCTGTGACTCTTATGGGAAGAGTGGAGTATAATATAGTGAGTAAACCAGGAAAAAATAAGAACAAACCAGTTTTACAGAACTTTGCTGGATTTGTTAAGAAGGCCATCGGCCATGAGGCACAATCGGTTTTTAATTCATATAAATAAATAATAAATGCCCTAGAATATGTTACTGTATCCTAACACTTCAGTATGTTTGATATTGAGGTAGATGACCGTGATCTTACTATAATGTTACATAGTTGACCAGGTCATGCAGTTTTTACATGTTCACTTATTTTCATCACTATAAAGCACAGGTGACCTGCTTGTCTGAGAGATTAACTTCAGCAAGCTGAAATTGAGAAAATGTACTACTACTATTAGTAATAATGATAATGATCTTTTTTTCTTCTTCTTTCGGCTGCTCCCATTAGGGGTCGCTACAGGGGACCATTTGTTTCAATCTAAATCCCCTTGTCAACCTCCTACAAGTTCTCCCTCACCACATCCATAAACCTCCTCTTGGGCCTTCCTCGTCTCCTCCTGTCTGGCAGCTCCATCTCTAACATTCTTCTCTAAGCCATCTTAATCTGGCCTCACTAACTTTGTCCCCAAACCGTCCTACCTGCACTGTCCACTGAGTTTGTTTAGCTCACTCCAGAAATCCTCTTTCTTCCTCACATCACATTCTACCTGTGGAGCGGATGCACTGATGGCATTTATCCCTCAGTATTAGAAATGGACTTATTATCTACACCATAGTAAAGCAGTTTGAACCCACCTCCAATGTTCTTAGTCTTGCTTCCCTTCCACTTGGTTTCTTGTACACGCAGTATATCTAGCTTCCTTTGCCACTTCATATCAACTTTACCAGTCATAGTTCCAACATTCAAAGTTCCTATTTTAACCTCTACACTTCTACTGTACATGTTTCCCTCTCTCTCTCTGGCCCATCTCTTTTATTATTATTATTATTATTATTATTATTATTATTTTAGAAAAGAAAGTCCCGAATGCGGAGTGAATCTTAACAACCCAAGCAGCACAGACACGTGCCGGCAAACAAAGCACAGGACAATGACTATTAAAAGAAATGTGTGCTTATACAGAAACCTTGCTAGTGTGCGTTAACTGGGAGGCTTCAGACTTCAAACTGTGTATTTGGGTTTTCAGCCATGTCAGGTAGAGAAAAAGTCTGAATAATTATTTGAATTGCATGTAAATGGAAAGAAAACTCTTTTGTGCGCAGGAGGTCATACAGTACAGAGGATGTTCGGCTGTGAGTATCATGATGATGTCACCACTAGAGGATACGATCAGTACGCTTATGATGGAGAAGATTTCATCAGTCTGAATCTGAGAACTGGAACCTGGACTGCAGCTAATGATAAAGCTGAGAGTTTTATAAACCACTGGGATCCTAAAGGCACTGAGGCTAAATACTGGAAGGACTTCCTGGAGACTGACTGTATTGATCGGTTAAAGCTGTTTATGGCTTACAGCAACACGATTCTGCAGAGGAAAGGTATTATTATTATTATTATTATTATTATTATTATTATTATTATTATTATTATTATTAACAGTAACTGCAGCTACAGTTACGAGGGCTGGGAAAAATGACAAAAACCTATTTTATATTGATCAATACTGACATTGATATTATATTATATTACATTTAATTTTATTATATATTTTTCTGAGACTGAATTCTGGCCCTCCAATGTACAAAATGTAAATATATAATTGAAAGTGTGACTGCAGACCATCGTACAGACTTTATAAATTTATATATAGACTTTATATATTTATATATAGATTTTTTAAATTTATATATACAATTGAAACCATACATTTCAGAAAAAAAAAAGAATTTCTCTACTGTAAATATACTGAGTTTTGCCAGGACAAGCACCACTCACATTTTCTTCAGGAAATGTACCTCTCTAGTTTACAGGTTATAATGTAACAAAACATGCAACACAAAATGCCAAGGGGGTGAATACTTTTTTTTTTTGCAAGGCACTGTGTAATAATATACAGTATATATTATTGTCATTGACCTACTGTATGCTGTGTTGCCAGCACAGATCTGTGCCGCTTTGGTTTATGTTGCAGTATAACATTTTTATCCTATTTTTTTGCTCGGTACCAAATTGAAGTCGTTTTTTCTGATGAATCTCAATAACAAGCAGTTTTCTTATGGACACACAACTATTCATTCCAATCATTTGACTGTGTGTGTATGGAAATGTTCATACTTTTGAGCTGTTAAACGTAGGTTTCTACAGGTCTTAATAAAGCCAGGTGTGCAAGAGGCCAAATTGTGATGTCCAGACAACTCCGTCAGAGTAACTCCAAATCTGCAGCTCTTGTGGGATATTCCCAGTCTGCAGTGGCATCAGGGTCATGCTGAGAGGGGAGAGAGGGCTGGCCGGTGTGGTCTGATTAAATAGAAGAGTTATTTTAGCTCTAACTTCTGAAAATGCTGGCTCCTATAGAACAAAGTCAGAACACACATTAAGTCACCATTTTGTTGGCAAAAGAGGGAACTACATAATATTAGGCCAGTGGTCATAATGTTATGCCTCACTGGTGTTTGTTCAAAATGCAGAAATAATAATAAAAATAAATAAATAAAATGGGACCCCCCAATTTTTTTTTTTTTTTTTTTTTTGTCATGGAAATTTAATGACAGTTTATGAAGAAGTCATGGCTATAAAAATTACATTTATAAACTTGTATGAACCCTGGACAATACAACAGCATTGAAACTGTTCTGCATCATGATGGTTAATCTGCACACTGCATCACAGTCTTTCACAACACACACTCACACAGGGTACACTTCAAAATATTTCTTCTTTTACACAACACATGCACACTTCTTCACTCTAACAGTGCACACACCAATTCATCACAGTTCATCTTTTCAACACACACACACACACACACACACACACACACACACACACACACACACACACACACACACACACACACACACAATGATGTGTAAATCTGTTCTATGTACAGATTAATTACAGTCTTGGTCCCTTTAGTATTTCCACCGTAAATTAATCAATCTCTATCAATGTCTCTTCTAATATTGCAGTCCCTCCCGAGGTGTCAGTGTTCCAGAAACACTCGTCTCCTTCTCCAGAGGTGGTGTGTCACGCTACAGGTTTCTTCCCCAAAGCAGTGATGATCAGCTGGCAGAAGGACGGAGAGGACGTGCATGAGGACGTGGAGCTCAGAGAGACGTTACCCAACCAGGATGGAAGCTTCCAGAAGAGAAACATTCTGAAAGTCCCAGCTGAGGAGCTGCAGAAACACACCTACACCTGCGTGGTTCAGCACAGCAGCTTGGAGAAGGAGTTAGTGCGAGAAGTACCAAAAGGTCCTAATAAACTAGAGCTGTAGAGAGTGAAAGCTGATTTACTGATGCAGCAGATAATAAAGACTCTGTGCTGATTTAACAGGTGAAGCACCGATTGCTATCATCACTGCTGTAGTCGCGGCTCTCGTCGCTCTCGTTGCCGTTGTTGCTGGAATTGTGGTCTGGAAGAAGAAGAACTCTGGTGAGAGGAGAAAGGAGGCAGATGTGAAGTTTTCAGAGAACAGATTTACACTTTCTAATTCCTGAAAGTGGATCTGATGAATATTTTGCTTCTGTTTAAGTTGAACTGATAAATTAGACGAGACAATAAGCTGATATTGACTAATTGTCTTGTGAAAGCAAATCCACGAGACAGATTTGATACTAACTGTCTGTCCATCGTGTTTCAGCCTTCAGACCTGCTCCACACAGACCCTGTAAGTGAACCTTTATGATCCATAAATGATGTTTAAAACCACTACAGTATTTATACACAGTGTTTAGTCACTTTGTGATGATGTGAATGTTTTACAGCCTCTGAAGGAGATTCTTCCTCCAACAACTCTTCCTGCAAATATGACTAGGTGACATCCTGCTGAACTGAGAGAGTAAGACATGATGGAGTTTACAGTGTAATATGGAATAAACATCTGTGTGTGTGGAGGGAAAATCCAGCAGAAAAGCCTGAACTAACATCCTGTTTCTGTCTGTCTGTTCCTCTAGGAGACACGAGGAGACGGGATGAGGAGGTTTAGAGAGGAAATATTGTATACAGAGCTGGACCACTTACTTAAGACTAGAGAATTAAAAGTTTATTTTAATTCTGAAAATGATGAACAAAGTCATGAGGTGTTGGACGACTTCAAGACAGATTTGTGTAAACATGATACACTGCTGTTGATACAGAATGTTCTGGCCACAGATCTACAGTAACTGAGCTGCTCACAAGAACACAGAAGGTGCATCGTCCATTGTCTTTAACATGCCTAAACGATTCCTGACTAAATGTGTAGGAAAATATAATGTAGATTTGTGGCCAGCGTTTTTTTTTGTTTGTTTGTTTTTGTTTTTGTTTGTTTGTTTGTTTTTTGTGTTACGTCTTTTATGTTTTGTTTTAACAGTAAGATAACATTGTTTTAATCTTCAGCCATCTGACTCTTTAAATCCAAGGTAACCATGTTGAATCTGAAAGAGGCTGAGCTCAGGCGTGCGGTCATTTTGGCTTCTGCAAAACAACAAATGGCTAAAACGTTATCTTTGTAATTTTAAGTGGTGTTCCTTGTAAATGATTTGGCTTATAGAGAATGAATAAGAGAAGCTATAAAAGTTAAAGCTTGAATTAGGGATTGTAAAGTTTATACATATAATAAATTATTGTATTCTGTATCTCAAAGTTCTAAAGTGTTTTAACAGATTGTCCCACGTTAACGGTTTCCTCTAAGAAGTTTTCTCATTTGGTCCGAGGTATGAAGACTTGTTTTATCTGATTGTTTTTTTTTTATTTTAATTTTGAAGTTGTATGAAGGACAAACTTTCTGAAATTATGTGGCATTGTGATTATTGCAAAACGTAGCAGAACAGGAGATTTTCCAAACTGTCCCATTTCAGCAATGTTTACCCAATATATCATAAAATGTGTTTGGTCATTATTTTTGAAGTTGTATTTATGTTGCCACTTGTCTAAATGCTGCTGTTTTTTTTTTTCTTCTTTTAAATAAAGATATTTAAAGCCAGTTGTTGGTGCAATTGTGCATCAGGCAGAAAGTGTTATTACTGTAAGTGCAAAGTTTTCAGAAAACAAAAATCCTAGAACATATTATAATAAAATTAAATACCTCTATTGATGTTCTATTGCATTTACTGAAACTAATGACTCTGTAACAACTTGCTGAATAAGCTTGTTAAAAAATAAGATATACCTTTTATTTGTCCATCAGTGGGGAAATTTAGAAAAAAAAAAAGCAAATATTAAGTAGGGACAGAACAGTGTATATATTAAAGGAAAAAATACATTTGCATTTTGAAACAAATTGCATTAGGGTAATATTGCAGAGTTTAAAATGTTATTGTACAGTTTCTATTACACAGAAGTGTAAGGTATTGTAAGATATTACTATATTTAGGATTTTGTAACTATTTTAAATTTTTTATATACTGTAACCGTATACAACAATATGGAGACTGGTTCATCAGACACTTAGGATGTAACAGTCTGTCACTGATGAAAGAGATGAAATTGGTACTTAGGGGGTGAGAGTCATTCTACAGCAATGATCTGCTGTACAGTGTCCAGGGGAATCCTGAGAGCTGAGCTGGCCTTCTTTATCAGCTCATCCAATCTCTTTCGGTGTGCAGTAGAGATGGTGGGTTTCCTCCGGGTACTCTGGTTTCCTTCCACAGTCCAAAGACATGCAGATTAGGTGAATTGGCGTTCCCAAATTGCCCGTACTGTGTGAATGAGTGTATGAGTAAGTGTGTGTGTGTGTGTGTGTGTGTGTGTGTGTGTGTGTGTGTGTGTGTGTGTGTGTGTGTGTGTGTGTGGATGCGTGCCCTGTGGAGGATTGGCACCCTGTCCAGGGTGAACCCTGCCATGTGCCCCAAGTCTCCTGGGATAGACTCCAGGCCCCCCGTGACCCTGAATACAGGATTAAGTGGTATAGATGATGAGTGAGTGAGTGAGTGAGTGAGTGAGTGAGTGAGTGAGTGAGTGTGTGAGTGAGTGCGTGAGTGAGTGAGTGCATGAGTGAGTGAGTGCGTGAGTGCGTGAGTGAGTGAGTGAGTGAGTGCGTGAGTGAGTGAGTGAGTGAGTGCGTGAGTGAGTGCGTGAGTGAGTGCGTGAGTGAGTGAGTGCGTGAGTGAGTGCGTGAGTGAGTGAGTGAGTGCGTGAGTGAGTGCGTG
>JAAGKR010011306.1:6451-19809 GCA_011419295.1 Clarias macrocephalus
ATAAAACCCCCCCCCCCCCCCCCCCCCCCACACACACACACACTTTCCCTGTGATAGGTATTGTGTGCTTCTCTGGGCAGTTTCTCCCTCAGCATCATTAAAAGCAAGCCTCAGCCTTTGGCCAGATCAGGATAATTAACTTGAGAGGTCACAATCTAATGAAATCAAAAGATCCTCAAAATGGTGCTCACTAATCCTTCCTATAATAGGGCTTTATTGAAATGGCCAATGATGATGGGGTGCAGGTCCAAAAAAAGAGCACTGGGTGAATAATCAATAGCCAAAAATGATGGGAATAATAAGCAAAACACATGTTCCTTTGCTGTTTGGACCTGAGTGCATGCATCTTGTCTCATTTAATCTGTTAAACTTTTTAAAAAGGTTATTAATGAAAAAAAGGTGGCTCTATTGACATAAAATTGAGATGTCATGGGGATGTGAAACTGAGGGTAAAAGGTAAATCATACTGTAAAGCTGCTTTGTGCTGACCATTGAAATAAGTGCAATATAAATCAAATTGAATGGAACTAAATATTAAATTAGCCATTGAATTTAGTATTGCATACATATTCACCATAATTATACTGAAGATCTGTTTGACACACTTAACATAAGTAAAATTTGTTTTTATTCTTGTATAGACATTCTATTTAATGTATTTATTTATAATCTCACTACATTTCTATTATAAAATGATGGGTTCCTTTTGTCATTGTGGTACCTCTTACATATTTTTTTTTCCTTACCACTGTAGCCTCTGGCTTATTCTTTAAAAATTGAAATCTCCATCTGGATTTCTGTACTGCTCCTTCATGACTATTTGACTATTAAGAAATAAAGTAAAACAAAATCCACCATTTTGACATGAATGTGGAATAAATTTGGTTGGTAAAGTGATCCAAAATGTTCCCGATACTACACCTACTACTAAATATTGTCTATACAAAAACGTATCTCGGTCAGGGTCATGTTGTATCCGCAATGCTGCCATTTTTAGCATGACATTGCAGATTCTTTTGCTAAAACTGGCAGATCAGTAAGCAGGAGAACTGGGATTACACAGACAAGGTTCTTTAATGTGGCTATAGGTGTCAGTACACACTGACACAGTGTTGATTTTACAAAATATGAAATATATATATATATATTAAAATATGTAACATCAGTATTTACTATTGGTTAGTGTGTTATTAATCATGTTGTAGTGTACATACAGTACAGACCAAAAGTTTGGACACACCTTCTCATTCAAAGAGTTTTCTTTATTGTGTTCTTTATTGTGTTCTTTAGCCCAAACAAGTCTCTTCTGCTTGTTGTCTGTCCTTAGCAGTGGTTTCCTAGCAGATATTCTACCATGAAGGCCTGATTCACACAGTCTCCTCTTAACAGTTGTTCTAGAGACGTGTCTGCTGCTAGAACTCTGTGTGCCATTGACCTGCTCTCTGATCTGAGCTGCTGTTAACCTGCGATTTCTGAGGCTGGTGACTCAGATGAACTTATCCTCCGCAGCAGAGGTGACTCTTGGTCTTCCTTTGCTGGGGCCGTCCGCATGTGAACCAGTTTCTTTGTAGCGCTTGATGGTTTTTGGGACTGCACTTGGGGACACTTTCAAAGTTTTCCCAATTTTTCGGACTGACTGACCTTCATTTCTTAAAGTACTGATGGCCACTCGTTTTTTCCTTCACTAGCTGCTTTTTTCTTGCCATAATACAAATTCAACCTATTTGAATGAGAAGGTGTGTCCAAACATTTGGTCTGTACTGTATACTGCAAATCTACAGTATGTAAATCTACACTATATGATTTTACAGGAAACACAGTATTCCACTTTAACCATGAAATGTGGTTTATGTGCCTTAGTTTTGCCAGTCATGAGCCCCATCTGCCACTGTTCTTATGAATATGTTAACTACTGCAATACTAGCTAAACAAAATCAAACAAAATACGTCTTAAAAAGTTTAGTTTAAAAAAGTTTAGTTTTTTAGTTTTCATTAAAAAATAATAGTCCTGTTTTAAAAATATGTTTATACTAACCAGCAACACTAAAATGTGAATTTTGTCCACCCTAATCCTAATTTAGTATTAAAATATTTTATTTACATACTGTTCACATATAGTTTTGGTATATGTTTTCTTGAAACTGTGTAAAAAAAAAAACCCTCCTCAATCCAATCTCCTGTCCTCGTCATTCAAATATCAATTTTAAAAAACTGCCAAAGGATCCAAACTATGAGCTATCATTAGGCTGATCAGCTCACTGTCAGAAGATCCTAGTAGAATCCAAATTAATCAAGCTCAATTAGCAGTTGTTTTGGGCAGAATTACTCTAAAATCAAGAATACCTCTGGCAAAAGCAACTGGAGATAAAATAGGGCAAAAAAAAAAAAAAAAACCCTGAGTGCCAGAGAAAAGTAAGAGAAGGAGAATGAGAGGGGGGACAGAAAGGGGAGGGGACAAGAAGAGATTAAAATTGTTTGAATTGAGTGCACGCTCGGCCTATTCATTTGGTATTCTGCTCAAATCAAGGCTTTTGTTCGGGCCAAAGTAAAGTGGCGTCAATCATCTCGACCTGGTTTTTGTGTGGCTGAAGTATTTATTATTAATTTTGCAGTCACAATGAGAACCGCAACCCTTCTAACTGAATTTACGATCTGCCCAGCATATTAACCAAGCCGGAAAGGAGGAAAGAGATAGAGGAGACAGACAGACAGACAAATTGATGGAGAGAAGGAGAATTATAGACCTTGTAAAAAGGGAAAGGGAGCGAAAGAGAGGAAACCATGGAGAAAGACAGAGATAAATATAGAGAGAGAAGTAGAAGAGAGAAAAGTTTGCTACTACCAAGCCACTCGCTCTCTGGAACCACATCAAAGTGACAGAAATGTCCAATCAGATTTGTCTTACAGGCATTACATGATGAATATGGTGCAGCCATGGTACAAAGAGCTTTTGTGGGGGCCTGGAGCAGAGGCCATTCACAGCCCCAAACAGACAGCCAGAGTGGAAGTAAATGGCCAAAAGGCCCTCACCAAAAAAAAAAAAAAAAAAAAGGCAGCCAAACTTGTGCAGCACAATGGCTCATGCAAATGACAGCAGACCCTCCCACCCACCCCTAATGCCTCAGTGAGTGAGTGAGTGAGAGAGAGAGAGAGAGAGAGAGAGGAGAGAGAGAGAGAGAGAGAGAGACTTGGGTCGTCTGAAGTTTAGAGCGCCTTTTACTTTTGCTAAGAAGTGTCAGTTGAAAGTATTAGACTGAACACATTCAAACCCCTTTCTTATTTTATTCAAAAAAAATCTTCTTTAGAGATAGAAGTCCACTGACTTTTTTGTCACAGTGTGTAGCAACCCACAGTGTTGCAGAATGGAGAGCAGCTTTATCCTGAAATAGAACATTAGAATGCTAGTGAGGCCTCCTGACATTAGTCTACATTAAAAAGAGTTATAATAAAAACCTGGCAAGAAAAAAGAGTATGTGAATGTGTACCTATTTTTCCTGTAAGGGCAGGTGTAGAAGGGTAGAAGCTAGATTTAGCAAATGTAGGAAGTATGTATTAGTTGGTTTCATCAAGAATGTAATGTGATGACAGTCAGCTATAATAAGTAGATTCAATTTAGCACTTGACAACATAGGGAATTATGGTTCAAGATTACAGACATGTATGCACACATACATACAAATTGACAAATGAGCTTCTTCATTTCCAATAAACTTTGCATCACTGACTGTGTTTGTTTGCAAAGATAGAGATATATAGTGGTGTCTTAGTGGAGGGGAAGGGACTTCTTTGCACAATTTCTTGGTGTATGTTTTGGCTAAAAATTAACATTTCCTCAAAGCAACACACACGTGTGCTTGCACACGCACATGCTCTCACACACACGCGAGCACACACAATTTGTAAGCGATTTTGACTTTACCTTAATATCGGTCGCAGCAACAACAAGGGACTCTTCAGGAACCTACAAACCAGTTTTACAAAAGGTCATATTTATCATGCATTCCTATAATCTCCATCATCATGGGGACATCTGGTCCTCTAAATGGAACGCTAGGGATGAGGTAGGAATGCACCCTGGAAGGGACTGTAGGGCACCATGTACACACACATTTTCACATACTCACTCACACCAAGGAACATTTTGTGTAGCCAGATTGCCAACCAGCATTTTGTTGGTAGTCAGATGGGAGTCCTGAAAACAGGATCAAATCTTAGGAGGACAGTGCGACTACAGCTGTGGCTAAAACTTTTGAGAATGACACAGATATTAATTTTCACAAAGTCTGCTGTTGTAATGTTTTCAGAATACCACTCTGTCCTTGATGATTTTCCTGGAGAGAAGTGGCTTCTTTGCTGTCCTTCTTGAAATATATGAAGGTGAGCGCTACCATCAGTCCTGTGTCATGCCAACAGTAAAGCATCCTGAGACTATTCATGCATGGGTTGCTTCTCAGCCAAGGGAGTGGGCTCACTCAAAATTTTGCATAAAGAATGGTACAAAAACATCCTCAGAGAGCAACTTCTCCCAACCATTGAACTACGGTTTGGGAAAAAACAATGCATTTTCCAGTAAAATGAAATACCTTGCCATAAGGCAAAAGTGATGTCTAAGTGGCTCAGGGAACAAACATCTAAATTTCAGGTCCAGGGCCAGGAAACTCCCCTGACCTTAATCCCATTGAGAACTTGTAGTCAATCCTCAAGAGGCGGGTGGAAAAACAAAAACCCACAAATTCTGACAAACTCCAAGCACTGATTATGCAAAAAAGGGCTGCCATCAGTCAGTGGGTGACCCAGGAGTTGAATGATAGCATGCCAGGGTCGAATTGAAAGTAATTGCAGATAATGTCTATAAAAGCCTTTGACACCTATAAAATGCTTGTAATTATACTTAAGTACAGCATAGTAACATCTGACTAAAGACCTAAAACAGCACACTTTGTGAAAAATCATATTTGTGTCATTCTAAAATAGTTTGGCCATGGTTGTACATGTGGCACGCAACTCAGCTCGGGATAGAACCAGTGATCCTGGTTATTTAAATGTGCATTGACACCAAATGGTGCTGTCCGCATTGATATTAGTTTTCTTTTTCACTCACAAAAATCTCATTCAAATCAATTTAGCTTGACTGAGATCACTAAAATAATTAACATTTAACTCTGCTGCAATGTTGCACTATAAAGAGTACCCTTTATAAGGTAAAAGCGGGTGCCCAGGTAATTTAGGGATGACAGAATGTATTTAGAAAAATATGGAACAGATCAATATGAGCCAAACAGAGCAGAACAACTGATTAAATCATTTGTCTGATTGAAATACAAGAGGCTATGTTTTGCCTTGGAGGCAAGGTGGATCACATAGTATGTAATAAATAAGAGAATATCCTAGAGCTCATGTGATTAACATGATTGATTTTAGTGAATATAAGACAAATGCACATTTACAAAATGACATAGTAAAATGTTTGTCCATAAAACAAATTAGACTGATTTTGTGTTTTATTAGGTACAGTAACTACCAATAAGTTGCCAGTTTATTGTGAATACCTGCCTCGTTGCGACACGTGCTAATCATTCTATCAGGTAAATAGAAAATCGTATTTCCTAAAATCTTATTCCATATCTTTCTTCCATACAGTTGTCTTTTGTAAGTTACTCTCCATAAGAGCATCTGTCAAACGCCTAAATATAAAGTTATGTAAATGTAAATATCTGAGGTCCATAATACATTTTCCAACACAGCAGGTAACAGTATACACCTACATGGTTTACAATCTGAGAATAAATGCAAAGAGAAGAAGACTGCAAAGAATTCAACCTTTGCAGTATCCCTTACATTATTTATATTTTAGGGAAAATGTCACAAACATGAGCCCTGGCATGGTTTGGAGTGTTTACATTACAAAAAAAATTGGTGTTTTCGAATCTGTGTCTGAGTCTGTTTGAACGTGTTCCTTTTTTCAGGTACAGCTGCCTTACATGTGCATTTTATAATTATACAATGACTGACTGTATTAAACTAAAGGAGTTAAAGGGCTCTAATGCCAACACTGAAAACATTAAGACAAGAAGCATATGGGAAAAAAAAGCCTTTCACCTAATATGTTCTTCTGATAGAAAGCGCATGAATAGAAACACTGCAAAAATTATGTATCAGCATATAAAAATATCTTAACCAAAGGCAAATTCAATTGATATTTCTTTATTAGATTACTTTCTAAACAAATCTAATGTTTTAAGCGTGAAATTGTTTTATTCTGTTGAAAGAATTTTTTTCTTGGTTTAATTGCTTATTTCTGGAACAAAGCAAAATCATTTCCCTATCATACAGTACATTTAGACTTGAAATTAGAAAATATGATTAGCTTTACTGTGATGTATTTAACAATAATCTCATGTTGAGATATTTCAATATCACAATATCTCATATTGAGATATTGAGAAAGCTATCTGAGGAATGAGGCTAATGTTTACATAGTTGTAACGGGTTGAGTTATGTTTCTGTAGAACAATTTCTGTGGATTTAATGTTACAGTTAAAACCCTGACTGCACAAAGGTTCAGAACCCCTGACCTATACACAATGAGCTTAATGAGTCTATTGATCATTTTGATTACTACATCATTGTTGAGTGATTTATATTGAATATATCCTCTTAGTGATGGGTTTGTAAATGTAAAAGGTTATATAAACAGATGAATAATTGCTGCCATAAATCATTTGCTCTTTTTTCTTTCAGGTCCAAAGTTCACAGGAACAAGACTGGGGCATGATGGCCGACGGCAGTCATCAAAACATACAGGTCACTAAGTGCAGGCACGTGGCCTTACACCTGCTCACAGAACCATGAATGTGTGGAGGGGTAACGGGGGTTAAAAGGGGTCCTAGGTTTTACGTGTGTGCTGAATTAAACCTTATTGAAAGTTTTTTTTTATTTCAAATCTCAAAATCATTTCAGCAATACTGATGGCTCATGAATAAAATGTAAACATAGCCTAAATTCTCACTCATTCATTCATTTAACTCAATCATTATCGAGCCTATGCATGTTTCGGTATGTATGGTAATATGTGTTTTTGAAGTACACCAATACTCCTTAACCCAGAATTTTATGCATAAAAAGCTGCTGGGCTGTTAATAGGAATAACCCTCTTCTAAAAAGTCATGATGTGAGTTCACATCTCCTTTATTACTCTCATTTCAAATGCAAACGCCTGCAGGTGAAATTCAAGTCATTATTTCATTTCACTGCGACCAGTGTTTGTTTACAATGGATGAGTGCTATAATATGGATAATGGGCTACAAAAGCATGCACAATAGAGTGTTGTCCATTACACTCCAAGAGACAATTTGAAAATAAGGGTTTTGGCCCCAGTGCCCCTCTCCATTCCTACCTCCTTTTTTGACTGATTAGTCATTATTTCTAGAGCTGTGACTTTATACCCAAGAGGAAACTTCACCCTGGATCAGTCTAGCATCTTTGCTCTAGCAAGTCCATTACCTGAGATTTTTCAAGCCATGTTGGCCTAGATATGCATAAACAGGCCTTATAATGCCTGAGTGTTAATGTATTAATACACATGAATGTTGTGAATTAAGTGATATGGCATGAATGTAAAAAAGGCAGCTCATATGTATAAATAGAATGAATTTATTTATATATTTATATATATAAAAACTTTTTACACAAAATACAGCATATCTGTTGAATCACATATATGTACAATTTCTTACTCTACAGAAAAAGAGAACAAGTGCATATATTGTAAAAAAAAAAAAAAAAATTTCATACACGTTGCCCATTAGCACAGAGCATCATGTCTAATCAGTAATATGTTCTATCGCAGTCTATTCAGTGTTAAAAGCAACAACTAATTCATTTACAACATGGTCGCTGTCACAGAGAGGCAGTGTACTTTTTTGTTTTGTTTTGCTCTACATACAAAAATAAATCTTCATTTTTAACAATACAGCTCATAGTACACGTATCCATATAAAAAACGTTAATGTCAGCAACTAGTTAAATAAGCAGGGGCACACACTAGATAATAAAGGCAGATTTCTGTTGAACTAAGATCTAGGTGCTGGTTCCAGTTTGCCAACATTCGCACTGCGCATGCGCAGCATAGTCCCGTGTGCGTCGCGTGGAAGCGCGCTTTTGAAACAAAACAGTCCCACTGACTTTTCGTGTCTACTGGCTGGTGTAGTTTGAAAACAGAAATGACACACAACATTGAAGTCCATAATTGCACTTTTAAACAGTTTTTACGTCGAGTCCTATCTCATCCAGTCATTAAACGAAGAGATAGATAGAGAGAGAGATAGAGAGAGAGAGAGAGAGAGAGAGAGATTCCTGGTGGCGTTGCGAGGCGAGATGAACTTCATAACTGCTTTAATCCTTGTCTTGGCTTTGAACTTACAACCTGTTAGGTTCTGGATTGATGTCAACATTCGTACTCAGTCAGAACTATCGGAAGACCGGGATACAGGTGAGATCCAGGTGCGCTCGGTTGGAGTTTGTTTGTGATGACGCACAGTGCACTTCATCAGTATCTGTTGAACCATGTGGTGAAGTCTAACAGCTCCTGCTCTTCGGAGCTCAGAGGCTCGTAACTCCCGTCGTCTGAGGAGTACGACGAATGCGGAGACTCTGGGTCCGCGGAGTAGCTGTTGGACAGGGTCGGAGAGGGCACCCCGCACTGAAACGCTGCAGAAATTGCGTCGTGCTCGTCCAGGAGTTGCTGCAGAGCGCGGATGTATTCCACCGCCGACCTCAGGGTTTCCACTTTGCTCATCTTTTTGTTGGCAGCGCCGTTCGGGACGTGTTGGCGCAGGGTCTGAAAGCCCATGTTTACTTGCTTGACCCGGTTCCTTTCTCTCTCGTTGCGCCGCGCCACGGCGACCGGCTGCTGCTGGGGGATGCTGTAGCTCAGGCCGGTGAAGCTGAGCCTTCTCTTGCAGCGCAGCAGTTCAGGAGAGTTGGAGCGCTGTCTCTTCAGCACTTTACTCTTGCTCTGACTCGCTGTGGAGAGGACGCACTCTTGCCGTTTCTCCGCACGTCCGAAATGGCACTGACCCTGCACCAGGTGTGTCGTTGGCATAATGCTGGCAGTCTCCATCTCGATCTTGGGGCACGCCAGGACGGACCTGTACAATGATTCCACTGAGGCGAGAATAACAAAAGCAGCAACGACAAAACTTTCGCGCGTGTGGCCAGTTCTCACTGCCGAATGTCCAAGTGTCTACTGGCCCCCTACCAGTGCTCGATCTGATACAAACTTTGGCAGCACTCGGCCCTTTTTCAACACGCGTCCGACACCCCACCCCCTTAAAAAGACGCACGCTCGTGTGGGAGTCTCCGCCCCGCTGCGGGATTCTTGAGCTGCGGCTCGGCGGCCAGGCGCGTGGCTGCACCCGGCTCAATAAACAATCCGACGCTTTCACTGCGCCAGCACGCGCTGTGCTCATTTACATCCCAATATCTGCAGCCTGAAAGCCCATTGGTGGATGCAAAACGCCTTGCAAACTAGCGAGAGGGGTAAAAAAGAAATAAAAAAGAATCGTTTTTTTTTTTTTTTTTTAGTGCTTTGAAATGCTTTTTATTTAACAATGTACCCATTGGCAAGAATACAATTTATCGTTTTTTCCCCCACTTCCCCTCCCAGTCCCAGGCTTTTTAAATCCGAAATACCAAGTAGACTCCGTGGTATCCAAGGTGCTGCCTGTTTGTAGAAAATGAATGCCAGGCGCCCGGCCGAACGTGTGCCCTTTGCGTATTTGCGCGGGGCAAACTGTGCACCTGTAATGTGCTCTGATGAGAGAACAGAAGACAGAAATCTGAACACAACCAATCAGGAAATTACTGGTTGGATAAAGTGCTGCTGATGCACAGTTTACAAAAACTTTTAAACTTTATGAGGCTGCACTTTTGATCTCTTCGTAGGCTGTTGATAAGTGCCTGCTCTCGGTAAGGTTCGTGTTTGTGAATGTTATTCATTATAGTTCGTCACTTTCATCCTGAATAATTATTAGCATATCCATTATCAATATTTCTGCAAATTCCTAAATGCATTAAAGTGTGAAAATATATTTTGCATGCAAATGGTTGCAAAGTACCTTAAGAGTCATGTCTAAATTCAAATAAATTTCAAAAGTTTTAATTGGGAGGTTGGGGAGGGAGATGAATAAGTTAAATAACTATTATGTTATTCAGTTAGTTGTTTTTTTTTTCTCTCACCAAGAACCCTTTTCCATACAATCGTGTTGTATATGCAAAACCGAGCTCTCTTTATTGAATCATCTGAAAGAATCAATAAAGAGAGCTCGGTTTTGCCTATACAACACGATTTCATAATTTTTGTATCACCCACTTCTCCACCTTTAACAAACAGTGGTTGCTTAATTAGATAAGTGCATTATCTGTGTTTATTTTAATACCTACAGCATAAAAACTCATCTTAAATTTTTTTTGTTCAACAGCCAAAACACACACACACACACACACACACACACACACACACACACACACACACACACACACGCACACACACACACACACACACACACACACACAAGCATATGTTAATATTAATAAAAATAGACACTTTGTGACATCTAGTGGTCACTAGTGGTAATGCCGTTTACACTCGCTTGTAACTCAGAATGTGGTTGCACTCTGTGTAATTTGGAATATATCAGCAAATTCGTCTGTATTTCAGAATAATTAATATTTTATCTTAGCTTAAATGGCTTTAATAATCGGGTTTAGTAAATACGCATATATTTTAAGTCGGTTAATTGTTAAATTGTTAATTGTTAAATCGGTAAATCGCCCAGCAGAGGGAGGTAGTAGTCCAGGTCCAACCTGTCCAACAAGCCTGATGATTGTCTACATTATTATTTATTTCCTCATTTCCCCTCCTTCTTTTTTACACTTCAGCCACTCAGGCACCTACACGATTATATCAGCATAAAAGATAAGTTCTCACAAATCAAAATGAAAGCAATTACAGCTAAACTTAGCCACGTGAATTTTAGGTACTTCCGTGGTACTTCCCATGGAAAATATCGCATATGGTTGTCTGCAGGGGCGCCGCTAAGGGGGGAAAGTTGGGACGATTCTAAGGGCCCACGCCCTTTAGGGCCCCCCAGAGATCTGCTTTATTAGTAATAACACTACTAGTGGGTGTGGTAGGGGGGGGGGGCCCAATCGCAACCTACATAGATACTGAGGCAAAGTATCTATACACTCGGAGGAGATATAATACATAATATATAATACGATATACACTAATAGGCTTTCTGTCACGTTAATTATGAAAACATTAAAAGTAATATTAACCCATTGTTGCATGCCCTTTTTCCCCACTATGTATTTTTGGCATAATATAGGCTATACCAGCACAACAACCCAACACCAGCACCACCAACCTATGTTGCATCATGGTTAATAAAATATCCATATGCTAAGGTGATATTTATTCCTTTTTTTCTCACTGCAATTATAAATGTCATGGTCTCTATACATAGTTATCTGGTCAATATTTATTAGTGCATCTCGGAAAAGATGGTTCAATGGGGGAAGGGGGATATGATCATTTTTATGAGAAGTGATACTACTGATATTTAAGAATATTATTTTTGAATTGTACACCTTGAACAAGAAGGATAATGTGACCTCCCAATATACTCATTCACAGCTAATCTTAACAATGTAGCCCAGCAAGGTCAGAAATGAGATGTAACAGTAGAAAGGAAGAAATTAAAGAAGAAAAAAAGAAAGAAAGAAAGAAAGAAAGACAGACAAACAAATACAAAAGTACACAAATAAAACATACATCCTATAGCAAGGTAGGAGTAATTAAACTAAATGTATATACAGTAAATATCAATATAATCTGTACAGGTGGATTTACATTAATACCTCAGATAGTGCACAGACAGCCTTGTATTAAAAGATGTTTGTTTGTTTGTTTGTTTGTTTGTTTGTTATGTTTTGTTGTTTTTCAGCAAGTGAGTTTAACTGGTTTGTCATTACAACAACAACAGCAGCAACAACAACAAAAGCACTACCTCTGCGCACTTAAATAAAACCTAAGTCTAACTCTCCATTTCTTAGTGTGACTCTGTACTTCTCTTTACTGGTGTGAGTTTTGCATAAGAGAGAAAAGGGATGTGAGAATTGTGTATTACGGGGGATGATAAAGGGGGACCCCTGTTTTGCTGAACCAGGCCAGGCCTGTGTGCGTTGAGGACAGCCACATGAATGCAGGACAGTACTTCCAGCGAGCTGTAAGAGGGAAGTGCACCAGTAAGAGTGAGATTCATTTCCTTTTTCCTTAGTTTAATAAGGATGATGCAGATGCACAGATCTCCTGCTAAAAGTGTGCAATATTCTCCTGCAGAATGGCATTTATCCACAGCTGTTTTTATACTCACGTCATGTGGTTGGAAAAAAGTTGAACAAAAGGTTTACACAGCAACATTTGTGTTTTCCCCCGAAAGATGTACACACACAGATAGAGAGAGGGAGGGGGAGTACACACCTGTTAATGAGATGATGTGGCACACAGAAACTGAATCACTGAAACACATGTGCACACACACACACACACACTTAAATATGACTTCCAAGGCATGAAAGAAACATTGTCATATTATCTTTAATGTATTCTTTATGACATTAGTTTTTATTAGTCATTTTATTGCTTATCTATTAAAACTTACACAGATTCCGCATTGTTTTTGCCCTGAGAATAATAAAATGGATTGGTGTGTGTAAGCATAAAAACAGAACATGTTTTCTCCATCTCCTTTTGCAATCACACCCGTCTCGTTGGTGGTGACATTTAATTGATACTAACTAATATTTTTAATAATTGAAAGTAAGGGGTAAAAGTTACTATCAAATCTAAATACATGGACAGTGCCAATAAGTGTGCCAGGGTTGATGGGTTAAAGAGCACATATAAAGTGTAAAATAGCACATTAAAGTATCATTTCACAAACTACATAAACTGTATAAGATGTGAGAGTTGTAAAAGTGTCTGAGAGTAATTAAGCAATAAAAAGTGTAGTCATTTGCTCTCTGTACCAACAACTGTATAAAATGATGAAATTATCTTGCATAATAAAAAGGGACGTCCCCTATGCAGCTTTGGTTGTTCTCGTTACCATGTAAAATTTTCAAAATCTCCAGGATCAATGTAGAAATGAGGTCCAAATTCTTTCACTGTCTGCTTTATTCTAAGGTAGTCCTACAAATGAAAGAATAGGCCACCCAACACTTGACTGCTCAGTATTATCCTGTTTCACACTGGACAGCTAGATAAGCAAACGTAATAATCAAATTAAGA
>JAAGKR010011307.1:0-19805 GCA_011419295.1 Clarias macrocephalus
AAAAATTATGGAAAGATTACAAAAATATAACTGAAACATGCTGTACTGTGAATAGTCTATAGAGAGATAGAAATCAGATTATAGAATATTTAGCTAAAGAGCCTTACCTGTCCATCTGTCCTTTGAGGATAAGGTTTGGTGTGGTGCCCGTAAGAGTGGCAGTGCCCCCGATGCTGGCAGAGTAGCACACACACAAGCTCATCCCTTTATTCAGCCAAAGATACCTCTGTTCCCGGGACTGCTTTTTTTGCTCGGCTTCAAAATTCATGGTGTGCTCCTGAACTGAGATCTCTTCTGGTGAAATACAAGACAGTAACAGATATCATCATTTGTGTTTCACTTTTTCAGTATTTGCATATTCTGGTCCTATGCCTTTGTGGAATTCAGAGCTCTTTCACTTGCTACTGTATGTGTTGTGGCTGGATAAAGTTATCAGCTAAATTAATATCAAAATAAATCAGCCAATTTTCTGTTTGCAGCCATGAAAAAGCTAGCTGTTTTGAATAAAACAATCCATATAATTAAAGCCTTCAGGGTTCCCTCCAATGCCTTATTAAGACAAAGAGATGTTGCTGAAATGCACAGTACTGTGCAAAAGCCTGGTGATTAGTATCCTGCTGATGCTGAATGCTGAGTGGTTGGAAGAGACAAGAGGGGCATTGAGGTTGCTGCTTAAGTTTTTACATAAACAACCAGTTTTTAAATAGTTTTTTTTAAATAAAAAAATAAAAAATAAAAAAAGATTTCCAATTCTTTATAACCTACAATATCCTTGCATCCAATTGGTGTAACCACTACATTGAGGGATATGGCACTTTGTTGTTGTGTTATTATTTATTTTTTAAAGGATTTTCCATGGGGATTAGTCCTGGTCCACTGTACTGATCTTATAATGTGTATTTATTCAGACATCTTAGATCATTTTCAGTGCATCTAAGAGCTTATATTATAAAGAAATGATCATAATTAGCTTAAGGGCCAATTTCTAACAAATCCAATTTACCACTATTACAAAATATGTAGAACATGAAAAAATTAAGCTTCCACGGTGGCATAGTGATTAGCACTGTGCCAAGGATTGAGGGTTCGATTCCTGTGCTTGGTGCTAGCTAACTCACATACAGCTAACAATCCTAATGAAGCTAAAGGCTACCACAGAGTAAAAGCTCATTAAATAATAATAATAATAATAATAATAATAATAATAATAATAATAAACAGAACTTAGCATTCTCACAAATCAGAAAGAGATCGAACTCTGAAACCAATGCAAACTTATTTAGCTAGTTTACTAGGTATCCAGATATACAGTAGGTCATGGCTTACGTTGGGTTTGGATGTTGAAAGGAACTTTGGTGTTGGGGATTTCACCCATCTCGAAAGCCTGGTTGTGTCTGCCTTCTCTCAGTTCTCTGTCGTCTCTCTCAGCTTCGGTTTTACTGAGCTGCTCCAGCACGGCCTGGGCGATGGGCAGCATCATGGCAGTAGTAGCGGTGTTACTGATCCACATTGAGAGAAAAGCTGTTACGCTCATGAAGCCTAACATCAACCTGGAGGGACACAGGGGAAACAGAAAAGGAAAATGTAGCAACACAGACAGTCACAGGGGAGAAAAGGAAGTATGCCATCCTTAAATCTGATTTCATGTTTCATCAATGTCATACTTTATTTTTATACGCCTATCGGCCATAACATTCTAAGCACCAAGATTTGGTGCTTTTAATGCATCAATGAGCCTTGAGCCTTGGGCGCCCATGATCCTGTCACTAGTTCACCGGTATATCATTGATAATCGATGTTATTGATGTCACCTGGCAGTGGTGATAGTGTTATGGCTGATTGTGAGTATTCAGCTGTGTATATTTTATAGGATGAGTAGTCTTACAGAGCAGGTCGAACACCCACTATCAGCAGGACCCCGAGTGCGATTCGCTTGTGTAAGTTCCAGTATTCGACCGCTATCGCCACCAGCAAACCACCAACGAACAGCATGTTGGTGTCTTTCAGGTACAACATACACACCTGTAACATACAAATCAGAAACATTTTGTTACTTCGGTCTTAAATCTTAATCTAAGGTCTCTTTAATTTGAAATGTGTTAAAGAAAGCTACCCTAAAACATTGATACTGAAATATCTGGGTGGCACAGTGGTTTAGTGGTTAGCACTGTCGCTTTGATCCCCAGGAATGCTAGCATGTAAATATGAGTTAGCCTTCCTAGGGTTCATACTGACTAGCTGGTCACAGGCAAAGGAAAAAGATCACCTTGAGTGACTTCCATAGTAATACTGTATTTCTACAGACCCTTTGCACCTCCAAGGTCTGGGATCAATTCCCTGTGCATGGAGCTTGTATGTTCTCTCTGTGCTTGGCGGGGTATTCCCACAGTACGAAAACATGCAGATTAGGCTAATTAGCGTTCCCAAATTGCCCATATTGTCTGAATTACCATGTGAGTATGTGTGTGCCCTGCGATGGATTGGCAACCTGTCCAGGGTGTACCCCGCCTCAAACCCTAAATCTCCTGGAACAGGCTCCCTGCAACTCTGTATAAAGCGGTATAAACAATGAGACGATGACTGAAATATCTGACGCATGCACGTTGTTTGTAGTGCTAATTGCTTTGTGCTTGCTCGATTTCCTTGCGTTATTCCCATGAGAAGTTGCTCTGAAGTCAAAGATCAAGACTGCTGTTGCTAGTACAATTATATTGACAATTTAAGAGGAGAAAAAAAAAATTCTGCACAAAAACTATATTCAAAGGCTCAGCTGTAAAACCCCAAATTCATTTTGAAGGGTTTAACAGCAGCATTCACATGAAAGTTAAAGCTTTAGAAGCTAATCTGTTTGAGCAGTATGTACAAATGAGCAAGTGAGAGAGGATTGGGTGCTATTAGAAATATTACTATGATATCACTCATTCAAGGTGACCAGCTAGTCAGTATGAGCCCTAGGAAGGCTAACTCATAATTACAGTACTGTACATGCTAGCATTCCTGGGGATCATGCTAGTCACTACAGTCAAAGCTGTAATATCTGTGTTAGCCTATAGCTTCTAGTATATAAATGAATGTTACAATTCTTGGGACTCTAGTCATAGTCACAAGCTAGTCACAAGTCTTAGCATTTATACTATTTAAACCTATAGCTACCTAGAAATGTTTAGCTTACTTGTTAACAGGCTTTTTCTATGCTAACACTGATATGCTAAATTGACCAATTTTACATCTTGTTGATTTCAGTCATTTCAGCTTTGGTATCCAACTATAATTTAATGTAAATTTATTTAAGCTACTTGTTTAACAAAAACGGTCTGCCTTGATCGTATCCAAACACTAGTTTTTACTCCTCTCATACAGTACTCATAACTGTGTTCTGTTATTCTGCACAATCAGAAATCCCGGTTTGATTTGAACACCTCTCGTAAAACAAGTTAAGATTTAGTTAATCAAACAATCGTCAAATAAAAACTAATCAAAAATTCATGAAATGATGATACAGGGGAACACTCAACCTCTTCCGTCTTGATTTGTAACTTTTATTACACAATTTATGGATTTTTAAGGGTCACGAAATAAAAAAATTAAAAAATGTTGAGCTAGCAGCACCGGGTTCTACATCAGCCATAATTCTATCAATATGTAAGGTCATAACTGCTGCTTAACTTTACTAGCACCTTTGTACCGTCACCGTACAGTAAGTGTGTCTGAGCCTATGATTGCTGATGCAGTCAAATATTAACTGATGATTCTATATATAAAACTTTTATGAGGTATAAACTTTATTCTTTTATCACACGTGATGAGATTGTGGAAAAGTTCTGAACGGCTTTATGGGTTTCTATGTAATTACCAATCATAGCTGCAATTTAGCAGCTGCATTGTTTTGCTGTAACTAGTACTGTAGTCTGCTACTTACCTGCTCGGACTTCATGATACCCAGGAATGGGAAAAGTATGATCGGGATCAGTGCAGTTACCGCCAGCGGGATGCACTCTGTACACCAGTACAGTGCCATCAGGATGATCACATAGCCACAATTTGCTTGCTGCCAATAATAATAATAATAATAATAATAATAATAATAATAATAAAACAATATAATGAATAAATTAATTAATAAACAAACAAATAAATAAATAAATAAATAAATCTCATCTTTTAAATTCTGTTATAAACACATGTTGCCTTGTTTGTGCAAAGATACAAACCAGGGTGTTTTTTTTTTTTTTTTTTTTTTTCGACCAGCTGTAACTCATTTGGATTGTGTACAGTGAGCTTTATGGTTACAGAATAGCGATAAGAACATTAACGTAATTAATTTCGCTGTAGCTCTTTTTGTAGTTTTATCTTCAAATGAGGCACTATCGCTCGATTAAGCTCATCTAGATTAGATATTCAGTCTCCATAAATTAAAAAGACTGGATCATGAACTTGTCAGTGATTCAGCTTGGTTTATAAAGGGTTTTACAAAGAACCTCTTCAGAAACTAAGTAGATGTTGTTGTTTTTTTTTTCCTAATGTTGAAATCCATCTTATGGTGTCATTTAATGCACTGGATTTAGAGGTAGATTTTATTCAACAACTATTTATCTTGTGTGAATGTACAATAAATACTGTAAATCAGGAAAAATCAGTGTTTAAAAATGTCTTGATCAATATCAAGTATTCTAGGAAAAAAGGCAGTTTTTAAATAACAAATAATAAACTGTCCTTATTCCTTTTATAATTGAGGTATCCTATTATTCAGGACATCACACATTTCTCATGCTATCATATTATACTTTGTGAAGAACTCCCTGTTATGTAGCTAATGTTAATGAACACAAAGCTAGAGCATAACATTTGGTTCTTAAAATAAAATCTGCAGTTTTGCTTGCTTCCTCACATAGTCGGGAAAAAGCATTAAATATTCCTTGTATTCTTTCTGAGATCCAAAGACTCTTTATGCACACCAAACCCAAAATAAAAACCTAAACCTTCAGATAAATAATATCCATTATTACACAATATACTTACACATATGTATTATTATATACATTCACATGCCTTGTTATTTATACCTAGTCAGTTTTTCCTACTGTCTGCTTTCTGGACTGTAAAAATACAGCAAATACTTTGTTTTGATTATCTAAGACACGATCATAGAGATGAATGCGCATAAAAGGACATTAACGCATACGTAGACCAAATTTTCCACATGTACATTCTTACCGATGAAGGGGCAAGCAACGGCAGAGGAAGTATCAGGAACGGAGTGATGTAGATGATCAGGTAGTTACGGTATCCCCAGATCCATCGACCGGCTTCTTTCAGTTCTCTCGTGAACGGTGAACAGTCTGGCATGTTAAAATGCATTTTGTAGAAATAGATGGAGAACACACACACCGCTTGTGATCAGAGAGGAATGAGGGAAGCTGGTTCTTACGATTTGAGTATATAAACCTTATCACAGAGATAAAAATTAAATATTAACTTTAAAAGCAAAGGGGCTGGGAGGTGGGAGGTGAGTGGATAACTAAAAACTAACTCAGACGACCTTTTACCACTACTTGGTTTAATACAAGGATGCAAGTTAAAAATTCTAATTAATTGAATTAGATGAACCTTCTAAGTTGCGAACTTTATTTTTATAAGTTGTGAACAAATAATAATGTTATTAATTACATCAACTTAATTTTGCGTGTAATTTAACCTCAAATTTAATTGTTAATGGGTTGAAAACAAAATTGAAGTTGTCTTAACTTAAAGAAGTTGGCATGATAACTTAATTTTTTTAAGTTAAGATTTGTGAAGCAGACTTATACGCCAAACAAACTCGATATATACAATATTTCATGGTGAGTAACATTTTATTTATATCTAATAGTTCTACTAAATAATGAATTTGCACTTTTTTTACTGAGATATCTGCTCGGAAAGGGAGCTGATGGGGAAAAACATTATTCAAGTTTTGCTCATTTGACCATTTGACCATAAGCTACAGTACATACATGATGTTATCTAATTTCAGTCACAGCCACAATTTTTTAAAAAATCTTTTGTTCATTCACATAGATGGCTGTGTTCTTCCACTGTAGACAAATTGTAGTTGGATATTTCTGTGGGAGGAATCCAGAGAAGCAGAGTGTTTCTTTTATTTTTGTTTGCCTGTATTTTAGTTACGTTTGTACTTTAATACAATTCCAAGTCAATATTTGTCTGGGTTTTGTGATATTTTTCATAACATTAAAGGGTATGTAAAATGTTGGTAATGTGATTGTGACAGTATCACACAGGTCTACAGTACCTGAACTTAAGATTTCGCATCAATGGTTATTAAATAGACATTATCAATCTAATCAGATTAGTGTTTTGTTAAGTTAGTAAATATTGTTTTAAAAAATGGGCTGTGAGTGCAAACTGTGCACATTTGAATCCTCTACACAAACAGGGTTGATAAAACATTACAGGTTATGGCAAATCTGCC
This sequence comes from Clarias macrocephalus, assembly GCA_011419295.1. NCBI lineage: Eukaryota > Metazoa > Chordata > Actinopteri > Siluriformes > Clariidae > Clarias > Clarias macrocephalus. The sequence continues at coordinate 6,470 of JAAGKR010011307.1, forward strand.
ATTTATTCACCAAGACTGTTTTTGCTTCTTCAAAACATGAGGTAGTCGCCCATATAGATTATACTAATTTAAATACTTTATTCTAAAATCCCCCGCCCCCCTTGTTCATATAGCACAACACGATTGAAGTGCACAGAGAAGTGGCCATCCGGTGCCTTGTTGTACACCTTGGAGAGAAGGAAGACGACCTGTTCAAGGAGTTTGGTGTAAGTAATTTAGTATTTTGACAGAAAATGCAATCCTGAGCATAATGTAAATGCAAAGGCAGGAACTTGCTCCTGCGCTATTCATTGTCAGTTACATTTTTGGAGTATACTGCACTTCAGACCACATCAACATGAATAGGTATTGACAGCATCTCTCTGAAGAATTTAACAACTGTTTGTGGCTTAATTGGTTCAGGTATTATAGAAAACCTGAAAAGGGTCAAGAAAAATACCAAGATGTAGAGACTAACTGAAGGTCAATCAAAAACAAACAGAAAAAAAAAATCCCTGAAGTGTTCACTTAGTATACTGTATACGGTGGCCGAGAAGTGCAAAACAAGTTAACAAAATGAAAACAAAATAACAAATTAAAAACCACAATAACAAAACCCAAAACAAAATAAAACATTCAAAAACAAAATAACAAAACCCAAAACTAATTTGTTATATTGTTTTGCGTTTTTTGTTCATTTATTTTTGGTTTTGATATTTAGATTTTTAGTTTGTTATTTTGTTTTTGATTTTGATATTTTGATTTTTAGTTTGTTATTTTGTTTTTGGTTTTGATATTTTGATTTTGAATTTGCTATTTAGTTTTCGGTTTTGTTAATTTGGTTCGCACCTCTCGGCCGTTCAGAAACGAACCGGAAAAGGTAGGTATAGTTTGCGAATGAAATTCTTACCGCTGATTGGACGAGACATCTGTCACTCAAGATATACAGGAAATACTGTAGCGGCGGTAGATTCGTGTGTGTATGAATGTGCAAACATGTGCTGTCCTTATTGTGGTTTCAAATATGGCGTTCTGCCAAATTTTTGCAGTTCTTGTGGAAAAAATCTTTTGCTTTTAAAAGAGACACAGCAGTTCGCAAACTAATCTTTATACCGTGATACGTCATCAGCATATCACGGCATACGAATGTCCGTCCTCAAAGTAACGTTGAATAAATTCAATTTCCTTGCTTTCTAATGAAAATTTTAAAATTTTCTTAGTTTTGCACACCGAAAAAATGGTTTTAAAATGAAGCAGAGCACACAAGAAAGAGACCAATTTCCTACTTCCTGTTTATCTTGAGTGACAGGTGTCTCGTCCAATCAGCGGTAAGAATTTAATTCGCAAACTATACCTACCTTTTCCGGTTCGTATCTGACTGGCCGAGAAGTGCAATACAAATTAACAAAACCCAAAACAAAATAACAAATTCAAAACCAAATTAACAATTAGTTTCGGGTTTTGTTATTTTGTTTTCGGATTTGTTAATTTGGATTTGAATTTGTTATTTTGTCTTTGAATGTTATTTTGTTTTCGGTTTTGTTAATTTGTTTTGCACTTCACGGCCACCGTAACTGTATCATTAAATTTGCATGTCTAGCTTATTATAACTTAGTTTGGTTACAGAAACCAAACCTCTTTTTTGGGAGGGATATTTTTGAGGGAAAATTTAAAGTGAGTGTACTCAAAATCCTGGTAGCAAAGCTAACAATTATTCAAATTCTCTGTTTCATTTTGATGTTTTTCTTATAGTTTTATGTTCCAAATTTGTTCTAGACTTTGCGTAGTATCAGATCTTTAAATTGCTTTGAATGCAAACTAGAATCAGTTTTTACAAAATGAACCTCATGGTGAGCAATTTAAAACCCTGATAAGTTCTGTAAAGCAGGATAAGTTGGTCCCTGAATATGCTCTTTAGTTTTATGATAAAAGAGAAACATGTTCATGCATCTTACCATCTTACCATCATATTTTATCATACCGTGATTTTCTTTCTCATGCTTTGTGTATGTGCATGTGTATGAGGCTTAAAACAACAACAACATCTAATCCATTATCTGTTACACACTAATGTATGTTATAATGATTTGTTTTGTGTTTTGCTTTACAAGGACAATGACGAGTTTGAAGCCAACCTTGAAAGACAAGTGATGAAAATTGCTATCATTGGTGATCGTTCTACCCCTGCATTTGACCACTGGATGGCTATTGTGGTGGAGGGAACAAAAGTCCTGGTGGGAAAGGATATCGCAAGGTGCTGTGCTTTGCTGATGGCCGTAATATATGCGCTCAATCTGAGCTAATGCAAGGAACTTAAATACACTTTTGAAGTTTTTTAGAAGTTGTTCCTTAACCTTGATGGACTGAAAGCCAGTGCAAAAGTAATGAGTCTCAAGAACAATATTTTCTAAAGATTCCACCTGTTTCTGAACACTGGCACTTTTTTCAACTGAAGATGTGAAAAAATTTAGTCTATTTCTCGCTCAGGTTAGTTTTGTTATGCTTTATGTTCAACAAATCTTGTCTGGAAAGTTGACAAAACAAAGATGTTTCAAGAAATACATATTTTAGCCCAAAAAGAATGTTTTTTTTTGTGTGTGTGTGTGTTTCGGAAATATATAGAGCTTAGTCTCTTGCAATGTTCCATGACATGCTACTTGGCTTTTGACTGTTAAATTTATGGAGATTTGCCTAACTTTGCTGTGATGGCATAATTTATTATGCTTACTTACAGTATGCTTAATGAGGACCAGTTGAAATTTGAATGTTTTTTTATTTGCCTTTTGTTTTTGCAAGATTTAAATATAATTTGTTCACATTCAACTGCAATTGAAAATAATAAAAAGAAAAGTTGATTGCACAGAAATAATGATTGAACTAATGTCTTTTTTAATATCTGTTACATTAACAAAAAACAAAAAACACTACAAAAAAAATAGAAACATGAAAAAAAATCTATTTGGAACCACTTAATTTTTTTAATGGTTGTTTTTTTTTTTTGTATACTTTATTATAGTAATTAACTAAAAAACATATAAAATCGGTTTAAAATAATAGGGGAAAGATATTTGGAGCAACATAATTTTTATGAGTTATCAACTTAAAAACTTGACCTTTGTCTAACAGTTAATAAGTAAGAGGAAATTAAAATAATCTTTGACTGAAGAGGAAAAGCTAATTCCCCCAACGCAATGTAGCTTGTTGGTTCAATATAATTTCAAATGAAGTTGTCATAGCTCAAAAAGACTAATGCAAAACGTTGTGTTAATTTTTTGTTGTTGAGTTTAAACATTTCTTTTTAGAGTGAGAGTGAAAGCAGTTCAGAGGTACAGAAAATAAAAAGGCTTCATTGCCTGTTGAACCATTTACTATCTTTGCATTTATCTAGATTATACAGCTATATGCTTCTTAATGTTTGTCACTCTTCACTACAGGCAGGGCCCTGCGTTTATATATACTGTAATATGAACATGTACAGTACCTTGCAATGTTATTCATACCCCTTGAACTTTTCTACATCTTGGCATTTTGCAACCGCAAACATAAAATGTTTTTTATTAGAATTTTATATGATAGACCAAAACAAAGTGGAACATAATTGTAAAGTAGAAGAAAAAAAACGATAAATGGTTTTCGGTCCCATTTGTAGTTCCACAAGGCTGGTCGCAAACTGCAAATCAGGCTTCTTATGGCTTACTTTTAACGCTGGCTTTCTTCTTGCCACTTCTCCATAAATGTGAATACTTTTGAGTTACTTATTATGTAAATACAATACTTACTGTATGTCAATACAAGTGGAGGTCATAAAAGGGGTTGTATTCATCATTTTGTATTGTAATTGCTTAATCTATACATATAATAAACTGTGAAGTTGGCGTATCTGTACATAAAAAAAAAAACTGCCTTATATCATAAAAAAAAAAAATCATGGAAAAATCATTAGTTCAACTTAAAATTGAAGAGACGGTGCTGTACATTTAAAACACGCTCATGAGTGTGCAATTAAATTACACGCGAACAAAATCACAGGCACATCTACTGTAGTAAACAATAATGAATAATATTTTGGCAGCACGGTGGCGTAGTGGTTAGCACTATCGTTTCAGTAACGTATCGTGATTCTTTATGTTGCAATTCCTGTATCACCACAATGACTTCACAATTATTTTTACATTTATAAATATCAGTTTGCATTTAAGGTGGTAAAATGTTGATCCAGTGTGATCCTACAGGTGGTGCGCTCTAAACTATTTACAGGTAGTTGGCAGGTAGCACAGCGTCCTGTGTGGTAGGAGTGCATTATTTGCTACATTAGTGTAGAATTGTAAATTATATATATATATATATATATATATATTGTACCAGGGTATTTATATAGTTGCGTTGATTCCTTGCCTCGGGTCTGTGTGCTGAGAGTTTGCATGTTCCCTGTGTTTGGTGGGTTTCCTCTGGGTACTCCAGTTTCCTCCCACAATCCAAAGACATGCAGATTAGGATAACTGGCATTCCAAATGGACTCTAATGTGTGCGTGTGCGTGTGTGTGTGTGTGTGTGTGTGTGAGAGGCGTATTTTTTCCATTAATTTTTTTTATAACCCTAATTGATTCAACAGACCTTTGTCCCGACTTTATCCTGATAGCTCCTTTGTCTTCATTATGATGTTTGTTGATGTGCGGTGAAACTAATGATCTGACTTCTGAATAAAACTGATTGCACGAGAACTAGAGCCATGTTCATGTTACCAGCCTGAAGTGACTTAAATCAGATTTCTTTTTTGTTCTTACCTTAATGTGATTCTAATACAATGTGAACACACAAATCTGATGTTTTTTCAGATTGAATCTGAGTCACTTGATGTGGTCCTGGATTAGATAGCTGATACATGGTCATGTGACTTGAATGAGAATGGACAGATCAGACTTCATGCAACTTTTTGCATCTGTGCATGCGCAGCGTGGGGATTTCACAGCAATGCTGGCAGCAGCTGCTAGAACAGCTAGAGTCTGGGTGATGCTGTAACCCCTCACAGCCGGAGGTCTAGAGAGAGTTGATTGGCCGAGCTCTCTCAGAGGGGACGGACGAGAGGTACTTAGCGCTCTCACATTAATCACGGCTCTACAGCCAATCAGGGGCGTCTGTGAGCTGACGCAAGCGGAAGGAGCGGATAGCGCCGTCCTCAGAGTGTGTTACGCCGCCACCAAGGGTGCGTGAGCGAGCATTTCGAAAAGGTGCGAGCGGCTGGCATCAACAAATACAGCCGACTAAGAGCAAGATCCCTAGCATATTTTTGCTAAAAACTCATCCATTGTCGAGCAAAAACGTATCGATGTGCTCATGCGGGCTGTTCCAGAGGACAGATTCAGAAGTGAATCTTTGTCCTCAGAGCACGATGACTCATTGATGACTTTTCCAGAGTTAACTCTTGACCTTTTTCTCGGTCTGTGATTGAGGATGCTTCGGTACCATACTCTGCCGTTTACTCTCAGGCTCGTAGTGACGAATCTAGGTCTAGTCACCACCAGGTCTAATGTAGTCTTGTCACCAGTAGAGAAATTTCCTTAGAATACCGGTCCATTTTTGCTTGCAGATACCAAAACGCTTCTGTTTATGCTGTACTGTGAGTTGTTTCAGCACCAGAAACACCCTCAGACCACAAAAATAACGGATTACTGCACACTGCTCTTCTTTCATGCAAATCACACGTGGAGCATCCATTTTTGCTCGCACCGCAGCTACAAAAGAACTGATGTGACACGTTCACACCTGCACAGCAGTGACTGGGGGGACAGTAGCCAAGAACGGACACCTTGGATAAGAAGTTTTATTATAACAAGAGTGCTGATAATTTTTGACTAATCCTCTTACATAAAGCTTCCTCCTAAAAAAAATTTTTTCTGTTACACGAATACTTCTGAACTCTTTTCCACATAATCCACTATTACAAGCTTTTTTGTGTAGCTAAGGCAATTTCAATTCATAAATGCACCAATATAAAATGTGGAAAAGTTCAAGTGTGTGTGTGTGTGTGTGTGTGTGTGAGATGGGGGGGGGGGGGTACTTGTGTAAAGCCTTAGATTATAAAAGTTGTGAACTGCGGCGGACGAAATAAAATATTCACTTGTAAAGATAAGTTATCTCGGCTGCATGAAGGATCTCAGGATTATTCAGTGAGGAAATGTATGAGCTTGCACTTTCTCGGATTCTTCACTCTGGCAGAACATCTTGTGCCGAGTTCCCTGGTCACACATCAGTTTTACCCACATCGTTTCAGCCTAATAAGTTGCATTCACAAATCAAACCGGGAACTAAGTGAAGGTCGCTCTAGATGGCCTTGCATGCATGCGGTCATAAAGATGAAGATGTTACCCTTTAAAGGTCAACACTCGCTCGAGGGTTTACGGTATCTGTGCTGGGTGGAGGAAATATATCTGCTCCAATCGGTGATAAACGTGTTGAAGATTTATGCCTGATATGATTCATACAGAGATCATTTTGACATAGGACGTTGCACAGATGTTGTTCTGGCAAATCATAAGAACTATATACAGTATAATTAGTGTATTATTAATGTAATGATAACTGCAAACTGGGTTAGCAGTCATGTGACGGATTAGGTATGAACGGATGACGTTAAGGAATGTTGGTTTGGTGTGTAAAAGTAATTTATCAGCGCCTGTGACTGAATACTGTTGATGAAACGTGCTGTTCTCAGCTCTGGAATGTGTTCAGCAGCCTTAATCTCTCCTTATCTGTCCTTTTCAACATTGCTTATCACCGTAGTTCTTCTTTTTACACATGCTCTTTCACTGCTGTAGTGTTTCCCATTCTTTACCATTTGAGGCTCTTTTTTATGATTGCCATATTCCCTGACATGAGACACTGCTGTCTACTACCGATCCAGATAAACAGCTTATTATTGGGAACTCTAAATTGTACAAGGATAACACTGCTTAATTAGCAGATCGGGAAGTAACTGAACCTTCAAGTCAACCCAGGACTTTCGATTAGCGCAGAATAACAGGACAGTTATGAGAGTACAAACTCCCTTTATTTCGCTATATAATCCCCTAATGCACTTATCCCAGTGTTTCACGGGTGATTGGACACCATCAAGGTAGAAAGTTTTCTCAGTACACCGGAGCCATGACGGGACTGCTGGAAAACGCTGGCCTCCCAGGAACCGTTGTAATGGCCCAAACGTGTGAGGGATGGGGCAATAACTCCCAGCTGAGTTCCTGTAACATGCAAGTGGTGCTGGTGAATGATTGTGTGTACAGTTCACACGGACAGATGTGCCTCTTCCACAAGTTGGTGACAAGTTCAAGTTGATTTTCAAGGATCAGGCGTTCCTCTCGCTCAATGTTCATGGGAACGACTGCAGTGTGCTCTGAGCCACCTCGGCCGGGATCGTCAATCACGGAAGCATGGCCTTCTTAAAACGTTTACAAGATTTAAAGATGTAAATATTTTACTGTGGCTACAAAGTACAGGTATTAACGTCTTCTTTAAAAAAATGTTAGTTTTATGGTTTCATTCACCAGAAATTTCATTACAAGTCCTGGTTTGACTTGATACACCCTTCATACTAATCCCTTAGTTGTGTAATTCAAGCAGAATACAAAACAGAATAAATAAAGAGAGAGAGAGAGAGAGAGAGAGAGAGAGCGAAAGACTAAAAAAATAAAAATAAAAAATTGGTTTAGTAAAGCAGAATGCTATAACATTGAAATGATTTTGAAGAGAAAAAAAAACAGAAGGTAAAAAGACTAAAAAATATATTTTTAAAAAATGCCAGGAACTGGGAAGGCCTTTTTCAAGTAAAAAAATAAGGGAGAAACAGATGACCTAAGTTTCAAAAGTCCTCTTCTATTTCTCAGGAAGCACATGATATGGTGCCAGAATGGGAGAGATAAGTTGTCTTTTCCTCGCTCCTGTCAGGAGCCTGGTTGTACAGTAGCATTTGGAATGAGTTGTAAACAGGGAAAAACTTGTCGTGAGGTTCGCCGTTAAAGCAACAAACAACTCTCCAGATATAATTGTTCCCTTGAGTTTGCTTGTTGAAACCTAGCAATCTGGCATTTATTGTCAAGGTAACCTAACTCCAGGTAGACCTGCTGGACAATACACAATGGATCTATTATATTTAGGGCTCCTCCCAAGCCATGGAGAACTTATCTTGGTAAGAGCGAGTCTCCAGGGAACTGCCTCTCTGCACCAAGGTTCTATAGTTTAACACCAGTGGTACTGTAGATCACCACTGTTTACCAAGCACGTCCTTACCAAGTCCTTAGACATGAGGTGGACACCATGATGTCAACTCTTATTCTTAAATCTTATCTAAGATTATCTCATCTAACAGATCTTAAATAATAATAATTTTTAAAAAACCTTTAGGAATGAGACTCAGTTGTACAGTTGTAGTGGACAGAGCAGCAGACAACAAAGGAAGACAAGGATGAATGGGCCAAATTGAATCCCAAATTTCCCAAATTAAATAGCAAAGATGAGACCTGGAGGCAAATTTCAAGTTACTGGAATGCATTTGGAGCCAGAGGACCAAAGTACCCTTGTCAGGGGTAGTTGGCTTCTCACTCACTTGCTCATTGCCCATACATCGTTATCCTGTATATACTGTGGGGTTGCAGGGGGCCTAGAGCCTATCCCAGAGGACTTAGGGCACAATGTGGGGTACACACTAGACTGGGTGCCAATCCCTTGCAGGGCACACATGCATGTGCACAGTTTGGGAATGACAATTAGCCTAATCTGCAATTTTTTGGAGGAAACCAGAGTACCTTGTGAAACCCCAGCAAGGAGAACATGGCACACCATGCACTAAGATCTGAGGCGGGAATCAAACTACCCTGTGCCAGGGTAGTTGGTTATAACTTCAATCGCAAAGCACCTTTCCAAATACTACACAGTTCCAGTACTGAGCCTGAATAGAGCCTTTCCTTAACATACAGTATATTAGATCCAAGACAACATACAGTAGAACCAGAATAAATATACAGTATGTCTCACATATTTCTCACACTAGATCTCCTCAGCGAGTAAGTTTTGTCTTTCCAACTGGTCCATTTAATTTCCAAGTAGACTCTTAAAATTTTTTTCATTAGGTATAGAGACCCTACCCTTTTAAAAATATGTCTATGTTTTCCAAAGCTGATGGAAAGTAGAAGGTCATTTTTAATTAGCTTAGTCTTAGCTGAGGCTTGGAAGTATCTCATGATTTACAGAAAAAAACACAGCTGAATAAAAGTTTTGATATATCAGTATTAATTATTACCTTGTAATCAACAATATCATCATACGCTCTGATTTATCGACAATCTTTTGAGCGCGAGTTAGAGTCCAGTCATGCAGTAATACAATGTGTCTGTTTAAAGGTCAAAGACATCACGTGTTCCGACAGTTTAAAGGCCGCCGTCTCTGGTCCGTACAGCGTGTTCCTATTGGTGTAAACTCTTCCTTGAGTGTTATCTACTTTAATCCAGCTTGTAATTCTAAATTTATATCATGAATCTCCGAAGTTTGAACCCATGTCTAGACATTGCACACAACCTGCAGTATGCATGTTAAAGCCTCTGACATTTCTTTCTGTAATCAGTATCTAAGTGAATTATCTTTTTGCAGCCCTACATTTTCTGGAGGCCTTCATGTACTGTATTAAAGAAACCTGATAAAACCCGGGTTCCCAGTTTGAAAATTTTTGCTACGGATGGCAAAGTATTTATAAATCGTGAGCCTTGAGAAGTGATACCGTGACATGCGTGGAAAAAAAATTGTCGTGAAGCTGCAGATTTTTATGACCCATAGATCGTAAGGCACAAAGTAGTTGTTTTGATTGTCCTTCCTCTTGCAGTTCAACTTTATTGTCCTGTTTATGTTCGGTGTAATAAATCTGATATCTGATTCCTTTAGAGATCGCAGAAGTATAACGTCTAGTCCAGGAAAAACAGCACTGGTCATAAAATTGTCATTCAATAAAAAATATATATACATAAAGTACACTGATGCAGGTCCTTCACCTCAATTTGTGCATTTTTGATCTGAGCTGCTTTTCTAATCACCATGGGTGACCTGAGTGGTGATTCCAGCTGTTACTGTAGCCTCCTACAGTACTGTAGATGTTCTTCTCTGACCTCGCTCATCAACAAGGCATTTCCACTCCCAGAACTCTAGACATACAGACCAGAGATGTTTTTGCACAAATGGTTGTGTTTAAAAATCCCAGGAGCTCAGCAGTTTCTAAACTATTCACACCAGCACATCTGTAAAATTACACTGGAGCTCTTAGCTGATATCTCAATGACTTGTTTTGTGTGTCTGTGTGTGTGTGTGTGTGTGTGAGAGAGAGAGAGAGAGAGAGAGAGAGAGAGAGAGAACTTTGTTTTTTCCGTTCTGTGCTGTTCGTTCATTACTCAAGGTTCAAGGCTTCAGTGGACGGACTGAAATACAAACAGGCTTTTCATGTCTAAAAAAAAAAACACTGTTTACTGTTACCAGTACTGTGTCTCAACTGTTAACTTTTGATTTAATATATAATTGATATAAATACAGTATTATAGTGTTCTAAACATGCAAAGTGATACAAGTAGCCCATTCTACCTCATCTTTAATAATTTGAGTAATTTATTTAAAGCATAAATTATTTTATGGTGCCCTAATGCACTTGACAGCAAAATTTTTATTTTATTATCATAAGTCAAACTGATTCGCCAAATTACTATATATTGTCCACAAATTTCTCATGCATTTTGTTTTGTATATTGTCTTGTTATGTTAGAAAAAAATGATTTTTAATCATTTTCAAGTATAGATTTATTATTTTTTTTTATTTTTTATTTTTTATTTATTTAAACATTACAGATGATTTTGTGTGTTCATAAGTCGTCCATGGAACAATTTACTAAATAATTTTCAGACAAAACTGTCACATGGTGTCTGATATTATTTTATACTCTATATTCAGCTTTCACAGCAACTGTCATGTCTAAAAATTGTACGTTTCAGGTTTTCTGTACAGAATTTGCACATGTGCAGGACTGAATCTTATTAATAATTACTCCAGTAAAGCTCACTAAACAAACACTAAATCTGGTGACTTTTGAAGCGATCAATCCCCAAAACACACTGCAGCAAATCTGATGCCACAGTAGACCAGAGCTGGAGAGACGCCTCACATGATCTCCTCGACATGAAATTAGTGCTTTTATTTTTGTTTTCAGTGGCGACATCCTTCGCTGCCGAAGGTAAGTGGTTCTTCTGTTTATTTATTTTCAGGATAAAAATCAAAGATTTTTTAAAACATTGGACGCCCAGCAAATCCAGGACAATAGAGCGAAGTAAAAGCAAAGTAGCACCAAATAAAACAATCCAATTATAAACTATAAAATATATTTTATACAATATATATTAGAAGATGGTAAAGGAGAAAGTCATGTTTGTGATCGTATGGATCGTAAGAAATTATTAACTTCAGCGCCTTCCATACACCAATCACATTATTTCATACGCAAGAAAGAACAGTATTTGATTATTTTGGATGAGGATATAAAATAAAACAGTTTAATTAACCATTTTAATAAGAACCAGATTGTAAAATTTCTGCTGCTGTTGGAAGCACTAAAATGCTCTTAGAAGGCTTTTGAACTTAATGGGGATTTATGCACTTTGGGAGCCGAGAGTCTAGTGGTCATTCAAGAAACTGCATGTTTTGACACTTCCACAATGGACTCATTTTTCAGAACCAGAGGTTGACCCTCAGTAACAAGCTAGTAGATTTACATTGTGTTAGCATAACACTTTGGCTAGCTAGCTAGTCAGCATTTTTTTTTGTTTATTTCAGATGCAAGAAAGAAAGAATCAAAAAGGCAGACAAATTGGCTAAATTCAATTAAGTTCTATTAATAATAAACAAATTCTTCTGCTTATTTTTTTCCCCTGCAGATAGCCGTGATCGCTGCTTCTTTGTGATATTCTGAAGTTATTTTTTTATCAATCTTTCATCAGAACTTAATGATTGAAATGACATTTAATTGAAGCTTGCTTTTATATCTTGAACCTGCCAGTAAATTTCAAAAGCACTCACTGCTCTGTTACCCAGAGTCGTGCGTCGGACGCTGCATAAGCGGCTTTGACCCTGGGCAGAAATGCCAATGTGACAATTTGTGCAAGTATTATGGAAGCTGCTGTCTAGATTATGACACAACATGCCGAAGAAAAAGTAAGTGCTCAGCCAAACACACGAATGCACACAGAATATCTCAGAGCTATTAAAGTTTAATATTAGGTTAATCTGTTTCTCATTCACCAGTTTCCCGTGGTGATGTGTTTGACCTTCCTGAGGAAACTGCAAACTTTAGCGTGACTGCCAGTGAACTATTAGAAACCCCCACCAATGCCCCCTTACCCTCCACTTTAAGTTCCAATCAGGCAGCAGAAATCTGCAGTGGAAAATCATTTGATGCTTTCCTGCAGACTAAGAATGGATCGATTTATGCCTTCAGGGGTGAGATTGCTCTCGTTAGTTATTTCTCTCAATTTCTGAGTGGTGCAATTAACTTATACTGTACTGTAGATGTGAGACTGTAAACTGAACACCTTTCTGTACTTTGTGTGCTGTGCCCAAGGTGAATATTTCTATGAACTGGATGAGAAGTCAGTGATGCCGGGGTATCCCAAACTTATAAAAGATACGTGGGGCATTCCAGGTCCTATCGATGCCGCTTTTACACGAATTAACTGCCAATCGAAGAGTTATATATTCAAGGTATATACTGTACTACTGCAGTTCTGTCACATTTCCATACATACAGTACATCATACATATAGTGCATGAATTTGGCATGACCATGAAACAATAAGAAATTATTATTTTTTATATATATACAGTACAGACCAAAAGTTTGGACACACCTTCTCATTCAAAGAGTTTTCTTTCTTGTGTTCTTTAGCCCAAACGCGTCTCTTCTGCTTGTCGCCTGTCCTTAGCAGTGGTTTCCTAGCAGATCTTCTACCATGAAGGCCTGATTCACACAGTCTCCTCTTAACAGTTGTTCTAGAGACGTGTCTGCTGCTAGAACTCTGTGTGCCATTGACCTGCTCTCTGATCTGAGCTGCTGTTAACCTGCGATTTCTGAGGCTGGTGACTCGGATGAACTTATCCTCAGCAGCAGAGGCGACTCTCGGTCTTCCTTTCCTGGGCCGGTCCGCATGTGAGCCAGTTTCTTTGTAGCGCTTGATGCTTTTTGTGACTGCACTTGGGGACACTTTCAAAGTTTTCCCAATTTTTCAGACTGACTGACCTTCATTTCTTAAAGTAATGATGCCACTCGTTTTTCTTCACTTAGCT
>JAAGKR010011308.1:13283-19792 GCA_011419295.1 Clarias macrocephalus
GTTTTTTGCCTGTCGTTTGGCAACTTGAAGTTTCAGCCTTTCATAAATTTTCTGTGGGACTAATTTCTAGAGACTGGCTTGACCACTCCATGACCTTAAAGTGCTTATTCTTGAGACACTCCTTTGTTGCCTTGGTTGTATGTTTCGGTCATCATCATGCTGGAAGACCCATCCGCAACCCATCTTCAGGAAGTTCTCTTCCAAGATTTTGCAATACATGGCCTCATCCATTGGGTATCAGCCTCAAAGTATGATGAAGTTTCCACCTCATTTTTGACTGTAGGGATGGTGTTTTTAGGGTCATAGTCAGCATTCTTCTTTGGTGGAAACACGGCCATTTTTACCGGAACCATGGATCCGACGGGGCCTTCACCGAACTTAAGAAGTGCTATTATGTCTGCCCCTATCTTCACTATCCCAGACCCATCACATCAGTTCATTGTAGAGGTTGATGCCTCCAGCACGGGTGTAGGGGGCGTTCTCTCACAGAGGTCCGCCCAGGATAACAACACCCCTGCTGTTTCTTCTCCCATAGCTTAACTCCCGCTGAAAGAAACTATGGCATCGGAGCTTGTGAGCTCTTGGCCTTCTAGCTAGCCCTGGAGAAGTGGAGACACTGGATAAAGGGAACACAGGTCCCATTCCTAGTCTGGAACAACCATAAGAACCTCAAATACCTAAGTATTGCCAAGAGGCTCAACTCTTGCCAGGCTTGGTGGTCCATCTTCTTCTCCAAATTCAATTTCACCCTTTCCTATCACAACCATGGCCAAAAAACTCCAAACCAGATGCCCTTTTGAGACAATTTACCACCATCCACGTCTCTACCACCTGCGACACTAGACCAAAAGGAAGAATAAGTCCCTTGAGGTCGTCCTGAGGTGCATGATCTCTCGAGATGTCTCTTCTTGGAGCAAGTTCCTGCCCTGGGTGGAGTATGCTCACAACTCCCAAGTCTCATCATCTACTGGGTTGTCTCCCTTCCAGTGCTGCCTGGGGTATCAACTGCCCTTGTTCCCATCTCAGGAGAGGGAGGTCAGCATCCCATATGCCCAAATTGTATCCATTGTTGCAGAAAAACCTGGCAGCAAGCAAGAAAGAAGCTATTACAGATTGGCAAAAGTTATAAGAGGCAAGTTGCAAGTACAGGGTTGGTCAGAGTGTCATGCTTGTTATGCGAGACATTCCCCTGAATAAATGCTGAATTGAAATCTATGTCCAGCATTCTGACTTAAGTATTCTTCTTGTCAAGATGTGTCAGTGGCAGGTGGAGTGTAATGGAGATGGCGTCATCTGTTGAATGTTTTTTCACAATATGCGAACTGCAGGGGGTCCAGTGAGGGGGGCAGCAGGGTCTTCATATGTCTCATGACGAGCCGCTCGAAGAACATATGATGATGGGTGTGAATGCAACAGGGTGGTAGGCATTGTGACAAGTCACAGAAAACTTCTTCGGCACGGGGATGATGGTGGTATACCTGAAGCATGTGGGAACAATGGCGCTGCTCAGAAAGATGTTGAAGATGTCGGTGAGACCATCTGCCAGCTGTTCTGCACATTCTCTGAGCACTCTGCCTGGGATGTTGTCTGGCTAAGCAGCTTTATGTTGGTTGACTCTGAGTAGAGTTTTCCTCACATCAGCCTTGGTGAGACACAGCACCAGGTCGTTCAGAGGAGGGGTGGTCTTCCTTGCCGTCACGTTGTTCTGCCTGTCAAACCGTGCGTAGAAGCTGTTCAGTGCAATCGGAAGGGAGCCGTCACTGTCACAGGCAGGTGATGATGTCCTGTAGTTGGTGATGGCTTGTATGCCCTGCCACATGCGCCGTGTGTCACTGCTGTCTCTGAAGTGGTTGTGGATTCTCTGGGCATGTGCGCGCTTCACCTCTCTGATGGCCCGGGACAGTTTGGCCCTTGCTGTTCTTAGGGACACCTTGTCCCCCACTCTGAAGGCAGAGTCTCAGGTCCTCAGAAGTGAACGCACCTTCGCAGTAATCCACGGATTCTGATGGGGCGTTGAGATGATGCTCTTAGATACAGGGACGTCATTAGTGCACTTGTTGATGTAGCTGGTCACTGATGACATGCACTCCTCCAAGTCGATGAAGTCACCGTAAGTTGCAGCCTCCCTAAACATGTTCCAGTCAGTGTTCTTGAATCAGCTGAAGAGCAGAGATGGCTCCTGCTAGCCAGGTTTTCACCTGCTTCAGAACCGGTTTTGAACGCCTGACGAGTGGTCTGTATACTGGAATTAGAATAACAGAGATGTGGTCTGAGTAGCCAAGGTGGGGGCGGGGCTCTGCGTGATATATGCTGGGGATGTTTGTGTAAACATGATCCAGCGTGTTTTCCCCTCTCATTGCAAAGTCCACATACTGATGGAATTTAGGAAGCACCGACTTGAGATTTGCGTGGTTGAAATCTCCAGCAACAAACAACCCATCGGGGTGTGTGTTCTGCAGATTACTGATCCTTGCATACAGTTCACAGAGCGCCTCCTTAGCATTAGTGCTAGGTGGAATGTACACTCCGACTTGGGTTTGTTTTTAGCCTAGCGCAGACTCCTGCCCGCTTGCCACGCTTCCGTTTCCTTGCGCACCGCTTACAATGTCCCCTCCTCCGGCTACCGGCATCAGGCAAGGCAGAGGACTGGAGGCCTGGTTCCCTAAGCAAGCCGAGGTAGCGAAGCTTCTTATGCAACTCATATTGAATGAAATTTGCTGGTTTATTGAGTTGTAAAAGTGTCTGGCGATGGTAAGTACAAACATCGTTCGTGCCGATGTCCATATACTGGGTAAAATAAACGTGCTACAACACGGAGTAAACAAAGTAGCACCATTTTGGCTACTGCCAAATCTTGGATCCATCATGGTTTGGGAACAACAATAAGCCTATGGGGCATGTCAGTGGGAAGAAATCAGCATACCTAGATGAAACCCACCAAGCATAGATAGAACCATTACATCACCATGCTGCCCCTGAATAATTTTAATTTCTGACAATTCTGCACTCTTTATGACCATGGGAAAGCCCCCTTATAGTATCATTATTTGTAGACTCTTTTGGATTATTTATAGCCCATTCAGATGATAAAAATGTTTATACAAAAAGCTACTGAATTCAGAATTTTGATTGGTCAGAAGATATTGATTACGATCTAAAATCACTACATCCTACAGGATTATATTAATGCACTTATTGCAATGCAACACAACTGAGTTACACACACCGGTGATTGACTAGTGTCACTCTGCCTCACGGGGGAAAACTCCTATTGTTCCGGTGAAATGGATGGCGGAGGACTGGTTAGTTTACTTTTCAGTTTCTCCTTATGTCTCTTCCTTTAGTTATGATGTCATAGTTAGTCCTGCCGGGGACACTTGCACTCTGAAATATATGTACACTCACCTTATACATTATGTAACTGCAGACATACTTAACTGTTATCTCTCTCTCCCGCTCTCCTCTACTCTCTCTCCCTCTCACTAAACATGTCATTTATGAGCTGCCAGTGATCCAGGACCCTCTGCGCTCTGGACCTGTCTGATTCGTCCTGGCTCCCCACTTCTGGTTGAGATCTCGTCTCATGGAGGCCCGTGTTGTCTGCTTGGAATGTATTTGGTGACTGGGGATGGTTCCACTTTACCATGTTTAACTTATACAGATCTCCTGTTATACTGAACTTCCTGTTTTCTAACACACAGTATGAGTGCAGATCAGTCCCTGCTCTCCGTTATCATCCAGATGAGGATGGGTTCCCTGTTGAGTCTGGTTCCTCTCAAGATTTCTTCCTATTGCCATCTCAGGGAGTTTTTCTCTCAGCACCGTCGCCCTACATTATGTAACTGCAGACATACTTAACTGTTATCTCTCTCTCCCGCTCTCCTCTACTCTCTCTCCCTCTCACTAAACATGTCATTTATGAGCTGCCAGTGATCCAGGACCCTCTGCGCTCTGGACCTGTCTGATTCGTCCTGGCTCCCCACTTCTGGTTGAGATCTCGTCTCATGGAGGCCCGTGTTGTCTGCTTGGAATGTATTTGGTGACTGGGGATGGTTCCACTTTACCATGTTTAACTTATACAGATCTCCTGTTATACTGAACTTCCTGTTTTCTAACACACAGTATGAGTGCAGATCAGTCCCTGCTCTCCGTTATCATCCAGATGAGGATGGGTTCCCTGTTGAGTCTGGTTCCTCTCAAGATTTCTTCCTATTGCCATCTCAGGGAGTTTTTCTCTCAGCACCGTCGCCCTCGGCTCGTTCATCAGGGACCATCTGATCATTTTGATTCATTCACATTTTCTCACATATTTCATACATATTTTCTTTTAATTCTATAAAGGTGCTTTGAAACAATGTTAAAATAATAACATTGTATTGAATCAAATCTTTCCTAGCCTAAGTGTATGGCATTTGTGCTGTCTTGCCCATGGCACAATCAGGATACAAACATTGCAGTTTCAAGGTGAGCACCTGGTTAGCTCCGGGTCTCTCATTGCTCAAAGATGAGTGAATAGTAAAAAACGTCAGCAGAAAGCTTTTAACAAACTGGTGCCATGATAACTATAATGCATGTTTAGTTAGCAATCCTGATGTCATGAAACACTGTTGAGAGCTCTGATTACCTGCTCGGGTGTGTTACAATGTAAAGCAATAAAGAAAAATACATGAAAACGTGTTTGATCAAATTCCTCACATCCTCATATTTCAGTGTTTTTGTTTTAGAGAAAAAGCACTGCGTGGACAACAGTATGAGTAACGAGTAAGCCGTCCTGCCTGAAGTGATGCATTTTGGTAAAGTGAAGCCTTTCGCCCAAAGGTCTTCAGTGGATAATGTATCATTTCTGGATCTAGTTGTGAAGGCCTTAAATTAGCTGCAGGGTTTTGTTGAAGTCAGATATGCACAGACTGAGCCAGTGAAGAGAGGGAAAAACAAAGAGATTATCAGGTTTTATGACAGGAATGCCTCAAGGGAATCCGTTCGTTCTCGCTCATCACACAAATGTTTAACTGCTGATTTCCTTAAATTACCTGCCTTTTATCAAACCATGAAAATATTTTCCTTCAGCAACATTATAAAGGCCTTTATCTGTGCTGTACGGATAGCAAATATCAATCAAATATAATATCAAACACACCTTAATCCCCAAATATTTTCATTTACGAGGCTGATCATTTAATTGTTTTGATCAACTGTACGATTAATGAATTCTGCGGTTGCTCATGCCGGGCAGGTTCGAACTGCTAAATGTTTGCCTTTTGTCCTTCTTGTGTTTTACAAGCCAATACCTACAACATCAAGCTTCTCAAAAAGCCACCCAACACATCCACACTTACCCCCCTCCACCTCACTACATTAGCCTTTCCGAACTCAGTGGGAAGAAAAACAATCAGAGCACCACAGAAGACTCTGGTTTAACCCTCCTGCTTTAGTCTTAAAGTAAATATCATCAGGAGAAATGAAAGACAGTTTTCAGTTTTCCATTTCCAACAGGAGCAGTTGATCATCTTATATCACTAAAAATAAAGATAGATAGATTCATTTTCATTGTACAGTATATGAATACAATAAGATTAGAGGTGCTGATGCTCAGGTACGACCCCTCGGTGCAAGCACACACATAGATTCAATTCAATTCAATTCAATTTCTATAGCGCTTTTAACGATGGTCATTGTCTCAAAGCAGCTTCACAGAAATTAAAAGAAAATGAAAAGAAGACTTATGGAAATGTATATATGTGTAAGAAAAATGTGTCTAAATAATGAGATTCTCCCTGATGAGCGAGCCGAGGGTGACGGCGACAGTGGCAAGGAAAAACTCCCTGAGATGGCAATAGGAAGAAACCTTGAGAGGAACCAGACTCAACAGGGAACCCATCCTCATCTGGGTGATAACAGAGAGCAGAAATTGTATAACATCATGTGTGTTATGCAGATGAAAGTTTGATGTAACAGAAGTTATTTAAATTAACATGTAGTCCAGTTCAGCACAGGGATGAGTCAGCAGGTGCAGAGCGCAGATGGGGGTCTGGATCACTGGGAGCTCAGGAGCAGCATGTGTAGATCCAAACCAACATGAAGAGGAATCCAGCTGGAGCAGGTCCTTCTCTGGATGCCTCAGGATCCTCGCAGTGTTGGTCTCTGTCTACTGAAGCTGAAACAATCTCCAGATGCCTCGGGATGGGTGGAAAAATAAAGAGCAGGTGAAAAGAATTAGCGTAGCTGCCATTCAGGATAGATGTACTGGAGTATGAGGTAAAGAAATAAATTATGTGTGTGCCAGATTAAAGAGATGCGTCTTGAGTCTACTTTTAAACTGGGAAACTGTGTCTGAGCCCCGAACACTGTCAGGAAGCCTATTCCAAAGCTTTGGAGCTAAATATGAAAATGCCCCGCCTCCTTTTGTGGATTTTGATATTCTGGGAACTACCAGTAGTCCGGAGTTTTCTGATCTTAAGGAACGTGGTGGATTGTACCGTATCAGAAGACAGGTTAGGTATGTGGGAGCT
>JAAGKR010011309.1:0-10546 GCA_011419295.1 Clarias macrocephalus
ACACACACACACACACACACACACACACACACACACACATACACTCGTTCACTCACAGACACACACAGACAATCAGACACTTATAGGCACACACACACGGACACACATTCATGAACTCATAGATGCATACACACACACACACACACACACACACACACACACACACATACACTCGTTCACTCACAGACACACACAGACAATCAGACACTTATAGGCACACACACACGGACACACATTCATGAACTCATAGATGCATACACACACACACACACACACACACACACACACACACACATACACTCGTTCACTCACAGACACACACAGACAATCAGACACTTATAGGCACACACACACGGACACACATTCATGAACTCATAGATGCATACACACACACACACACACACACACACACACACACACACATACACTCGTTCACTCACAGACACACACAGACAATCAGACACTTATAGGCACACACACACGGACACACATTCATGAACTCATAGATGCATACACACACACACACACACACACACACACACACACACACATACACTCGTTCACTCACAGACACACACAGACAATCAGACACTTATAGGCACACACACACGGACACACATTCATGAACTCATAGATGCATACACACACACACACACACACACACACACACACACACACATACACTCGTTCACTCACAGACACACACAGACAATCAGACACTTATAGGCACACACACACGGACACACATTCATGAACTCATAGATGCATACACACACACACACACACACACACACACACACACACACATACACTCGTTCACTCACAGACACACACAGACAATCAGACACTTATAGGCACACACACACGGACACACATTCATGAACTCATAGATGCATACACACACACACACACACACACACACACACACACACACACACACACACACACACACACACACATACACACACACACTCAGACACTTACAGACACACATACACATGGACACACACTCATAAACTCATAGACAAATGCATACACACACTCACACACAGACACACATTATTCACTCGCAGACACACCCAAACACTCACAAATGCACACCCACACATGGACGCACACACACTCTCTCGCTATGTCACACACACATGCAGACACATATACACAAAACCCATACACACACACTCACACACTCACTCACACACACACACACACACACACACACACACACACACACACACACACACACACACACTGGTGCTCCATCTCTGTCTCTCTCACACACTAATATACACACATGACTGATGGATGTATACTGTATGAACTCGTCCCCTCACCTGAACTCCTGAAACATTTCAAGGTTTATTTTAAGCTCCTGACAGAGCAGGTGCGTTCCAGCCGTGGCGCCGCCGCACACCTCCCTCCGTTACTGAGCGCGTCCTCGTCTCAGGCTTACCGTGGCAGGTACGGTGTGTCACTAGCGCTGCATAGCTAATGCGAGGTGGTTGTGTGAACTACACAGGTACTTCAGGAATTTATGCAAATCCACCTCAGTACGGTACACACTTCAGCTGCGAGGAACACACACACACACGCACGCACGCACGCACGCACACACACACACACACACGCACACACACACACACACACACACACCTGGAACCTAAAAAACACACACAGCACATATTACAGCTGGGGAAAAAACAACCCCAGCGTTGTTTATTCAACTTAAACTCAAAGTGTTAAAGTGTTAGCATCACTGGCCCCGCCCATTCTGCATCACCCTGGATAAAGGGATGCATCAGGGGATAGATAGACAGATGCTACATTTAACAATGAGAGATATCTATGAATTACTTTAGTCGTTATTATAGAAACGATTCTCCAAATGCTACGCCGTACATCAGCTGGCACGACCGTAGGAGCCGCTGTCACAGACAATAGTTCAGTCTCATTCACGCTCAGTGAAGCGAGCTGGACATGAAGAGAGCCTCCGAGATCTAACAGATAATGATTGGGTGTCTGGGGAACTTTTAAGTGTACACTTCTTCTTTACTTCCTGCAGTGTTTCCTGCTGAGGAAAGAAATGTCTAAGTGAGATTATAAAAACGCTGCGATGGTTCACGTCTCTGCATGTGCTGATGGCTGCAGGGTGGCTGCCGTGGAGACCGGGAAGCAGTGTTCAGAGATATCTCTCAGGATTTGAGAGAGATACTAAAAGGGAAAATACACAGCATGCGTCATAGCAGTAGGACGAAAAAAGAGACACAGGATTTTATGTTACTGGACCTCTATTAGACTGCTACTACTTTGAGACTGTACTGAGATTCTACTGAGACTACACTAATACTGTACTAAAACTATGGTGATTATTTTGAGACCCTACTGAGACGGTATTGACTGTGAGAGACTAAACTGAGTCTACACTGAGACCTACACTGAGACTATGCTGAGACTAAGCTGAGACTAAGCTGAGACTATGCTAAAACTATGCTGAGACTATGCTGAGACTACGCTGAGACTACGCTGAGACTAAAAATATACTACACATTACTATGCTTATGACTAAAAAGACAGAGAGAAAAAGAGAAAGAGAGAGAGGGGGGCAGGGAGCAACAGAGAGAAATAGAATGAGAGAGAAGGAGAGAGAGGCAGAGAAAGACAAAGACAGAAACAAAAAGAGAGACAGACAGAAAGAGATGCAGCCAAATTGGAAGTGAGAGACAAAGGAGAGACACGATAATTGAAAGAACGACAGAAAGTGAGAGAGACAGAATGTAAGGTCCATCAAGACAGAAATTGATAGCGACACAGAAATAAAAATGGAGAGAAATTACGTGAGACAGAAATGAAGATATTGAGAGAGGTAGTGAAAAGTAAAAGGACCAAGAGAGAAAGAGAGAGACAGACAGAGACAGAAGAAGGAGAGAGATGGACACAGGGAGAAAGAGGCAGAAAAAAGGACACAGAGACAGAGATTCTGAGAAAGAGACAGATATGCAGAGAGAGAGAGAGACAGAGAGAGAGAGAGAGAGAGAGAGAGAGAGAGAAATACAGAGGAGAGATCCAGACACAGACAGAAAAAGGGAGCTATAGACAGAAAGAGAAAGACCATGACATAAAAATGGACAGAGACACATGGAAAGACACAGAGACAGAAAAAAAGACAGAATGAGAGACCGAGACATAAAAAGAGAGATAGAGGCACCGATACAGAAAAAGGGACAATGAGAGAGAGACATAGACACAGAGGCAGGACCATGGACAGAGAGAAAGACACTTAGACAGAGAAAGACAGACAGGTAAATGTAGAGAGGCAGAGAAACAGAGGCAGAGCAAAAAGAAGAGAGACATGGAGAGAAAGAGTCTGAGACATCAAAGGTGATGAAGTGTTGGCTTTAATTTAAGCTGAAACAGAGAGTGTGTTTTTCTACCAATAAAACAATAAAGAGACTGCAGTGCTTAGCTAAATAAGATGGAAAAGTGATCAATCCTTAGCTCAATACTTACACACCCACACACACACTCACACACACCCACCCACACACACACACACACACACACACACACACACACTCCTGCGCAAGGTGTTAGCAGTGGACAAGCCAAGTAGGGCGTGTGCAGTCTCGCAGCTCGGACGTAAACAACAGCTTGTGAGAGGGAAAATAACTTTCACCTGACTATGTGAAGTTCCTCACACACACACACACACACACACACACACCAGCTTATGTGTACCTGGAAAATGTAAAAATCTGTTCTTGTGTAAGAAAGAGCAGAGCGTCAGATGCAAATAATTACTGAGTAACAAGGTCTGCACCATTTGACACAACACACACATACACACACACACACACACACACACACACACACACACTAAATACGAAGGCATATACTGTAATCTATACAACAAATCAAACAAATGCGCACATCACTCTAATCTTTCACGCACCTTCTTGAAGCCATGGAGGTTAAAAAGCAGCAACAGCAGCAGGGGGCGATGCTGAGATCAGCACTGCCAGCTAAAAACACTAATTAGTTCCTTTTATAGCGATTAGTTGAGTTTAACAGACACGCAGCTCAGCTGCTGAGAGCAGTACGCTGAGATTAATTCAGCCAGAGCTCAGGGTCAGCGTTTCAGACTTCTGGAGGACGGAGCAAAGACGCCGCCACATGCCAATCTGTTTCTCTGCTGGTTACTCGATAAATAATGCAGCGGCTCTGTGATGTGTAACACACACACGCAGCGGTCACAGCACGTCTGGTACACCACTACAGGAACACTTCACCGTGTATTTCTGTGAAATATCCAGCAAGTGATGGAGACCACTTCTCATGGAGGTGTGGGATTTCTGAGGTCTGGGAACGGGTGTGATTTGTAATTCTTATTTTATGTCTTGTTCTCCGCATGTCAGGATACAGGATGTGGGTTCACGCTGGATTTCCTGGTTTCCTACCAACCTCCACAGACAAATAGTAAGGATCCTCAGTGTCCTTGGCCACCCCAGTCTTCCCAGCATCCCTAGTGTTCCCCATCCCCAGTGTCCAAAGTTTCCCCAGCCTCTAAAGCATCCCTAGTTTTCTCAACATCCCGATTGTCCCCAGGCATCTCCAGTGACCCCTGTCACCCTGCATCCCGATTGTCCCCAGGCAGCTCCGGTGACCCCTGCCACCCTGCATCCCTAGGCACCTCAGTGTCCGTAGGCATCCCCATTGTGAGGATTGGTTCCCTGTTGAGTCTAGTTCTTCTCAAGGTTCTTCCTATTGCCATCTCAGGGAATTTTTCCTTGCCACCGTCGCCCTTGGCTTGCTCATCAGGGACAATCTGATCATTTTGATTCATACACATTCACATTTTATACAAACTTCCATAATTTCTTTTGATTGTGCAAAGCTGCTCTGCGACAACGACAATTGTAAATAGCGCTATACAAATAAAATTGAATTGAATTGAAGTGTCCCCAGTCTTCCCAGGTATCTCCAGTGACCCCAGCCTTCCTGCATCCCTAGGCACCTCAGTGTGTCTAGGCATCCCCACTGTCCTCAGTCTTCCCAGGTTCATCAGTCATCTCGAGTGGCTTCAGCCTCACTGCATCCCTAGTGTCCCCAGGCACCTCAGTGATTCCAGGCATCTCTAGTGTCCATTGCATTGCCAGGATCCTCAGTGGCCCTGGAACCCAAAGAGTCCCCAAGCCTCCCAGGCATCCTCAGAGTCCCCAGCATCCTAAGAGGCATCAATATCTCCAGCATCCCTGGCATCCCAAGAATCTTTTGCCTCTCCTGTCCCCAGCAACCTCAATGTTCCAAACCATCCAACTGTTCCTAGCATCCCAGAAATCTCCATTGTTCACAGCATTCCCGTCATCCCCAATGTACCTGGAATCCAAATCATCCCCGGCATCCTCACTGTCCCCGACATCCCCAATACCCTAAGTGTTCCCAGCTTCCCCAGCATCTCTATTGATTCCAGCCTCAAATTGACTTAATTTGACAGCATTCCAATTGTCCCAAGTACCCAGTATTCCCAGCATCTTAGGCATCTTAGACATGTCTCCAGCCTCCCTGGCATCCCTAGTGTTCCCAGGCACCCCTGTGTCCTTGGTATCCATAGTGTCTGCCAGAGTTGTCAGCCTTCCGAGTATTCAGAGTGTCACCAGCCTCTCTGGTGTTCCCAGTATTCCCAGCCTCCCTGGCATCCCTAGTGTCCCCATCATTCCGAGCTCCAGTTATGCCTACAAGGTGTCCATTAAAGCAGAAATAAATTCATCAAAGTGCTGCAATTCCATAGAGGGAAAATTAAAAAAGAGAAGAAAAAAAAAAACAACAACCTTGGCCCAGTTTTTCTTAAAAGCATTGTAAGATTCCGTTCAGAGGACAGAAAGAGGGTTTAATAAGATGCTCACTCTACCATTTAATGATGATCTTTAAGAACTGGGCTCCAATGTCATAAGAAATTTCTATGAATGTAAAAAAAAACATGGTGATTCCATTTGCATTTCATTACAGTTTATATGAATCAAGTAAGAAAAAGCATTAAACTAACCGTAACCCTTTCATAAAACGTGATTGCGAACAGTTTTTTAATAATCATATTTAACTAGCTGCCTGTGTGCAGATTTTGCAAGCTAAGGTGCATATTATATTACAACCTCATTATGATCTGTAATGTCCACCCTATGATGTTTTTCATTTAAAATGATAAAGTGCTGAACGCTCACCGATGCAGGTTATTATTCCGGTTACTGAAAGCAAAAAATCGTGAAGGAAAGCTTGAGTAATAACACGATGGAGAAAGTGGATGTCCATATAATAATGAAATGAAAGATATTCAGCTGTCTTGCTCAATAATAATGATGATACTTCTTTCCTATTACTGTAAAAATTGCATCATAAATTCATACCAGCACAGCCCGATGCTCTATTATAGAGTGTTATTGTAGTGCTCGTGCCTCTGTGTCATTTCTGCTTAGTTCCAGATATGTATTTGTCAAAAGATGAATAATAAATCTTGATCATTCATACAGCTCACCCTTGATTTCCATCAGGAGAAAAGCCAGAAAGATCATTTGGAACCTGCTGTATTTACTGCCTCGTCATTTGCATGAAACACCTACGACTTGTATAATAATAATAATTGTGCAATAATTATTAATGACGGGTACGTCAATCAGTGGACCGCACCGTTACACACGTCCTTCTGAAAGAGAAAAAGTAAGAAATAAAATATGTCCCAGGCGCCCTGACAGAAATTATTATTATTATTAATGACAGCACATGAATGTATTATTTCTCTTAAACTGCATAAATTTACCAATTCTTATCAAGTGTTTATCAAATATTTACATGATACAGTAAATATATTCATATATACATTTTTAATAATGAGGGATATCTCTGGATTAATCGTTACTATAGAAATGTTTCTCCACATACTATGGCTGCTGTAACAACTGGAAAATCAATCAACACTTTCTGACCAATCAGATCCTGACCTGTCCTGACTGTAAAATGGAGCACAAAGTACAGATGATGGCATCGTTCTGGTTTATATAGTTCAGTCTCATTCACGCTCAGTGAAGCGAGCTGGACATGAAGAGAGCCTCCGAGATCTAACAGATAATGATTGGGTGTCAGTGGAACTTTTAAGTGTACACTTCTTCTTTACTTCCTGCGGAGGAAAGTACAGTCTAAGTGAGATTATAAAAACGCTGCCAGCATGGTTCACCTTCAGGTGATCGTCTCTGTGTGTGCTGAAGGCTGCAGGGTGGCTGCCGTGGAGACCGGGAAGCAATGTTCACTTGGGCACTCGGAGATATCTCACATGATTTGAGAGAGATATTAAAAGGGAAAATACACAGCAGGTGTCATAGCAGTAGGACAAAAAAAAGAGACACAGGATTTGATGTTACTATTAGACTGATACTACTTTATGACTGTACTGAGATGCTACTGAGACTACACCAATACTGTACTGAGACTATGTTATACAGTAAGTCAAAGACAATATTAAGACTGTGCTGAGACTACACAGAGACTGTATTAAGACTGCGCTGAGACTACATTAAGACTATGCTGAGACTGCACTTAGACATGACTACATTAAGACTATTATTCTGAGACTGCATTGAGACTACATTAAGACTATTCTAAGACTACATTAAGACTATGCTGAGACTGCATTGAGACTACATTAAGACTATGCTGAGATTGCACTGAGACTACATTAAGACTGTGCTGAGACTGCACTCAGACATTAAGACTGTGTTGAGACTGCACTGAGACTATATTAAGACTCTGAGACTGCACTGAGACTACATTAAGACTATGCTGAGAGTGCACTGAGACTATATTAAGACTCTGAGACTGCACTAGGACTACATTAAGACTATGCTAAGAATACATTAAGACAATGCTGAGACTCCACTGAGACTACATTAAGACTGCTGAGACTGCATTCAGACATTAAGACTATGTTGAGACTGCACTGAGACTACATTAAGACTATTGAGACTGCACTGAGATTACATTAAGAGTATTCTAAGACTATGCTGAGACTGCACTCAGACATTAAGACTCTGTTGAGACTGCACTGAGACTACATTAAGACTCTGCTGAGACGGCACTGAGATTACATTAAGAGTATTCTAAGACTATGCTGAGACTGCACTCAGACATTAAGACTCTGTTGAGACTGCACTGAGACTACATTGAGACTCTGCTGAGATGGCACTGAGACTACATTAAGACTATTCTAAGACTATGCTGAGACTGCACTGAGACTACATTAAGACTATGCTAAGACTACATTAAAACTATGCTGAGACTGCACTGAGACTACATTACGACTATTCTGAGACTGCACTGAGACTATATTAAGACTATGCTGAGACTACACTGAGACTATCTTAAGACTATGCTGAGACTGCATTCAGACATTAAGACTATGTTGAGACTGCACTGAGACAATATTAAGAATATGCTGAGAAACTGCTAAGACTATACTGCGACCATACCAAGATTACACTGAGACTATAATGAGGCTGGCTGAGACTTCACTGGAAATAGACTGAGAGAATATTGAGACCATACTCATAAAATTCTTACTATATTGAGAAAATTGTAAGAATATTTTGAGACTATTCCTGAACTACTGAACTTTGAGGCTATCCTGAGACTGTACGGAGATTATACATATAATATACTATACAGAGGTGGTACAAAATGTACATTATGAGTATATTAGAAAAACTATAGAAAGTGTATAATGGGAATATACTGAGACTATACAGGAAATATAATGAGATTATAGGGACACTTAGACTTCTAAAACACACAGCACAAATAAAACATCTCTCTCTCCCACTCGCTCTCTCTCTCTTTCTCTCACACACACACACACACACACACACTCACTCACTCGCAGCCAAACAAAAACCTTTAGTGTGTCAGCAGAAAAGGTTAATCAATGCAACAGCATAAAACTGAGCGATGAGAGAAGCAGTGAAAAGGCCACCAGACCCTATATACTCCTGACATCTGTCTAGATTTATGTTCTCTATTTGGCCTCATTGTTCCTGTTCCATAAGGAAATCTTACATATTATTTATAGCTTGTTATTTATTTATTTATTATTTTTTTAATGTTTTCGAGTAATATCAGTAAATCCATGTGGTGGAAAAGAAATCACATTCACTAACAGGATTTTCACACAATTTTCACTTTAACCAATGAAAATGATGCTCATAAAAATCCAGTAACGCATGTTTTTCCGGACGTTATAAAGTCTGCACATGTTCTTATACATTTTTTTAATCGCTAGTAAATCAGGG
Organism: Clarias macrocephalus; assembly: GCA_011419295.1. Taxonomy (NCBI): domain Eukaryota; kingdom Metazoa; phylum Chordata; class Actinopteri; order Siluriformes; family Clariidae; genus Clarias; species Clarias macrocephalus. The sequence goes on from JAAGKR010011309.1 coordinate 9,327, forward strand.
CGTGCGCATGATGCACAACCGAGCCGTAGGGACTGAGATTCAGAAGAAAGTGTGCATTTATCTTTTTAATGTGAAAAATGAATACAAACGTTTGAGAGAAAACTCCCGCCGCGACGTCATTATTTCAGTAAAATGGACACGATATTGGGAAGCATGACAGCTCTGAGGCTCAACCAGACCGACATGCGACTGCTGTTCAAGAGGCACTTTAGAGCTACTTTATTTTACGTCCTCTCCAATCTAAAGTGGCGTCGCTGGCGGTAGGCCTAAGTAGATTGGCAGAACGAAATCCAATCTCTGCCAAGTCACGCTGCACCGGCAGCTAAAAAAATGTGTTGCTGGTTATTGCTGGAGATACACTTTGAGAAGCTTTTACTGAAGAACTTTAGCAAACTACAGTACCTAAGAGATGCAGGAAAATATTGAAAGTAATTTGCTCTGGGAAAAAAGAAAGCAAGAAAGAAAGAAAAAAAAAAGCAGCAGATGGTGCAGCTCACGCATTGCTATAAATCACTCAAATTGTAGAACCTGCCCGAATAAAACTAGACTTGATAAAACTGAGGTGTTTGCAATTTACTGAAAATGCCTGTAGCCTTGAGGGCTTGGTCTTTCTCAGGATTTTAAAAACACTCACATAAACATATACACAGCTGCTGTTACGTTTAAATAATCTGCATATACAATACACCGGTTAGCCAAAACATTATGACCACCCACCTGATATTGAGCGGGACACTTTTTTGCCGCCAAAACACTGACGCGCTGTGTGTTCTATCACAGCCAGCATGAACCTTTTCCTCAATTTGATCGACAGTAGCACTTCTATTGTATCAGACTACACGGGCCAGCCTTCACCCCCCCATGTGCATCAGTGAGCCTTAGCCGCCCACGACCCTGCCGCCGGTCCACTGGCTTTCCTTCCTTGGTACGTCCAGTCCACTACAGACCAAGAACATCCCACCACAGCTGCAATTTTCGAGTTGTTCTGGCCCAGTCCTCTAGACATCACAATTTGTATTTCTTACGCATTTCCAACACATTAACATCAGGAAAAAGCTTGACTTGCTGCCTAATACATCCCACCCACTTCCAGCCGGCCGTATGACGGCTGGGTCAGAGAAACTCCACAACCGCAGCTCTTGTGTGATGTTCCCGACCAAAAGTCATCCAAGAAAGGGGTCATGGGCGGCTAAAGCTCACTGATGCACGTGGGGAGTGAA
>JAAGKR010011310.1:500-19786 GCA_011419295.1 Clarias macrocephalus
GGGGGTGCTGTGGCGATGGGCTTTTAGACAGTAATATAAAAAAAACTATCCTTTATTCCGGTACCTCTGATAATTTGAATTATTGTAAGGAAATCATATTGTAAGAAATAATGGTGACTGAAGAGACTGTTTGTGAAGATGTCTGGCTCAGTGACAGCACAGAAGCAAATTTTATTTAGGAATTAGATCGTATGACTATTTGAATTGAAATCGCCATAAAAAACGCTGAAATCGTGCAGCTTCCATCCATTATGATATACACATTTGAGCTGTTAATGAAATAAAAGATATATCAGAATACCCTGTGACCCATGTTACATCCCAGTCTAGGGTTGGGCCGTACAGCAAAGCATTAGTTCTATTTTAAAGTGGAACACAGGGGCGGTTCTAGAGGGGGGGCATGGGTTGGCTCCCGCCCCCCCTAAAATATGATTGGACCCCCTGGTGCCCCCCCCAAAGTAATTTGGCAAATGTACTGTCAGCCTAACAATGCCAAACGGCATAGAATCAGAGTGGCGCCAATGCGTTCTACGCTCAAAACGCAGTCACTCACTCATTGCCTTACCCTGCGTTCACACCGAACGCGGCGAGAGCGTCAAAGACGCCGGAAGTCATTTTCAATGGGAGCCGGCGGCGAGGGCGGCGAAGAGAGTTGAAATCAGCTCAACTTTAGGGTAATGAGCTATAATGCGGTTGAGCGGCAACCAATTAAAATGGAGGTCCTCTGCTTGGGAGGATTCCGCGGGATGCAGTCCTGTAACTTTTGTTTCGGCGACATTAGTTCCCAAGCAAAATGGAGGAGAGGTTAATTATTGCGATAGCGGGTGTTTATTAATTATTAATGTTATTTTAGTTAAAGACAAAGTCTAGTAAGTGACTGTAAGGTTTTATAATATTGTAAGCCATTGTAATCTAATCAGTTCAGATTCCTGTGACCTGACAACAGCCCCGTCACTGTGCTTCCTTACGCCTTCTGTGGTAACACCTTCTATATCCTGTACCCAGACGAGTATACATACAATGGCTCTTGTCTGCTAGAACCCTTTTGTTTAATCAGGAGAATGTAAATGTGTTTCCTCTCTCCTGTCTGTCTCCGGCTCTCTCTATCACTGACATGTGAATGACTGGTTCTTTTGATGTTCAGAACGTGGCAACGTTTAAATGTGCTCTCCTTGCTAAGAATAAACTAGAGATCTTCAGACATCATGCCTGCGTGTGTGTGTGTGTGTGTGTTTGTCTCTCCCAGTCGATCGGGCCCGGACCGGTAAGTGTATCAAGGTGCAGCGGACACATTAAGCTAAACTCTTCTACTCTTAGCTTAAAACTTAGCTCGGACACACTACCTCTTCATTAAAACCTAACAGTGATTCTAATGTTATAATAATAAGAAAAATAATATAATAAAAAAATATATATTAAATTAGACTAGCAATTCACAATGAACAGAAGCCACGCCATACGAATGGCTTATAATTTGTTTATTTCTACAATACAGTTCTTTCTATGAATCAATTTCTTGTTATCTTCCACATTTTGGTCAGTCTCCATAAGATCAACAAGCTTGATTGCTTTTTTCGGCCCCTTTAAATACAAGAAAGGCGTTCGGGCTACGTCAGAGCGGCCAACAGCGGCGACAGGCGTGGCGGCTGCGTTCGGTGTGAACGCAGGGTCAGAGCGGAGACGAGCAGGGCGGCGAGAGCGAAAGGTGACGTAAATGTAGGAGGCTGTGGGCGTGGTTTGCGCATTCTGAGGCCCGTACACGGGCATGACTGTTCTCGAACCTTTTTCTGAATGCGTCACGTTTGGCCAAAAGAATTTCTCGACGGGTGAACCAACTTCGACACAACACCAGGATATGAAAGCCGGACAGCGAATATCCAACGTCGACGTTTAAACCAACTACGTTTAAACAAATGTAAGTGGTCATTAAGAACGCCTAATATCTCAAATTAGACGGTGGATTTGAAAATTTATTTTGAAACATTACAAGGACTTTTAAGCCAGAAAGCAACCAGAACGATGAATACATTTGAATAATTTAATTCCTTCTTTCTATCATAATTGTAAGTATACCCCTCTTGTTTTTGTTATTGTTGTTTTGTTGTTGTCTTGTTGTTATTGTTAAAAACGAAAAAAAGCTTAATATAAAAAAGGCAACTGTGGAAAAAAATAATAAAACATGGTAGGACGTGTAATGTATTCGAGTTCACGGGCGGGCCACAAGGGGGCAATGCCGCGTTGTGTACTGTATTTGTGGCGTACTAAAAGGAGTAAAAGAAGAATACAGTCGTATGCCAACTTGTTACGGGGATTAGCTATCTCAGCTAAGTAGGAACTAGAAAATATTAGAAATGGATTGCCGTCTGCCAATCTTGCTGAGTAACATGATAATTTTGCGATTCTCTGCGGGTGAGTTCAACTGCTTAAGCTGTCTGTAAACCTGATAACCCCATAAATTAAACTCCAAAAGTTGCGATGTTTTCTGGAATCGGAGTGTGTGTGGGAGCGCTGTGGCGTTTATTATTATTATTTTATCCACTTCGACGTTATTGTCATTGTTATAAATGTCAACTAATTAGAGCATCATCTTCCGGCATGCGATGTAAAAAAAAAAAAGTGCATCTGTTGTGCTAGCTCTAATTAACAGGTGGTTTCCTTCCAGGATGTCACATTATTTAACACAGTAATTGATGTAGTCCAAAACCGATGAGGTGTAGGTGTCCAAAGACTCACGTGTGGAGGGTCCCTGGTCCCTGAATACATCCCAGTCTTTGGAGAGGCACTTTTGAAGCCTAGGGATAGTGTACGAGCCACTGAATACTGTGGATACATTGTTTGGTTATTGATGTGTAAATTTAGATATTATTGCGGTCAATATATTGTTAGTTTGTATAGTGCAAGCCAAATTGTTTAGCATGTTCTTTTATTTTTAAATATTGATAACATGCAGTGTTTATTTTATAACAGCAGGTGGCGATATTAGGCTGTATTAGAATTATTGGGCATGCGCAAGGGAGAGTTCTTTTCTGGTTTTGTTTTGTTTGGTGTGGTTGAAAGAAGTGCTTGCCAAGTATGGCTTGAGAAGTTTTTGACCGTAGCCCGTGGAACAGGAACGTGAAATGTGTAATTATCGAAGCAGAAAGTGTTTGTTTGTTTTGAATGCCAGTTGGTACTGGACCAAGCTTCATTTGAAAAGAAATAATAAATCTTTACAATACAAGACTGTGGATCTGTTTCTATAAGGATACACAAACACATAGGTTTGGAGCACACGTAAAACTAAAATAACTAACACTGGCAAGTTAAGTTGCTTTTAAAGGTAAAGGTACGACAAACGGCCACTACAGATAGCATCATCAGGCCATGATCTTATAGTCTTTACGTTGAGAACCTCTGTGAAGTTGGTTTTATATTGAACATTCAAGATTATCCCTTCAATATCTTGAGAAATGAACACACAAAAATGACAAATCGCATATTTTCTTACTCTGGAGTCGTCAGAGAAGCGATTACAAATAAATATATTTTTAGATCTTCTCCTGTTACAGTCTGCTGGAGCTAAATCTTTCTAACACGCTGCTTACAGCTAAAATGCCCCCCTGCCACAGATTGCCCCCCCCCCCATCCGCCTATATAATCTCCGTCGAATATTATATTAGAACAGAAATTTATAGGTTTATGATTTACAAATTAGACCAAATGGATTTAATTATAAAATGAGCAATCTAAAACAAATGCATATTGTATAGGAAAAAATATATATATATAAATTATCATTTTTTAAATATACATGTATTTTAGATATTTATTTAATCATAAAGATCATTTCGTTACATTTTTCATCATAAATATTTATTTAGTGCAAGCATTTTTGTATTACAAGACAAATCCCTGTAAAATAAACATTATATGAGAATTTGTATTCATGGTCTCAACACCTGTCACGTGCCTAGGGTTAATTATAATAGTAATATAATATTTGATAACAATAAACCTATGAATTTATGCTGTAATATATTTGATAGAGATTTTGTAGGGGGGGGGCATTTTAGCGCATAACACCGGCGCTTTATAGAGATGGAGTCATTAAGGGACCGTCTAAAAAGTGCATGACCAAGACCCAACCGTTTGTTTACAGAAACATAGACAAAATTACAGAGAAATTCCTCACAGGACATTAAACATATTACACTGTTGGGCTACAGTATGGATTATTTATGTTTGTTTAATTGATTATTAATCATTTTAATGTACATATAAAAATAAACGATGACAGACAATTCTTGTGCTAGTAAAAAAGTAACTTTGTTAAATGAGAGTCAGGGTCTTTTTTTAATTATTTTTAAAAAAATAATACTTGTAAAGGTATGTAGGAAAATGAATGCACCTCTTATGTTACGATGGAATTTGTGAAATACAGTTCTCTGATCAGCATGATTAAAATCACCTGCTGCTATGAAGACACCGTCTGGATGTGCAGCCATGTTGTTGTTAATACTGTCATGTTAGCTTAGCATAGCATAGCGTCCGAAGGTATATAAACAGCACAGATGTAATCAGATACAAATTCACGGGGAAGATAAAATGGTCTACACTTTAGCAGCATGAGTTCCACATCAGGGCTACAAAGTCTGGTCTGTGTGCACCAAGAGTTGTTCATATAGATTCACAGTCCCCTGCCGATCTTTTTACACAAATCTGCTGTCCTATCAGCTCTGCGCGGTGAAGCCAGTTAGCCCAATAGCCGCATCTAGGACGGTGCTATTCAGCCAGGTTTTGGTGAAAATCATGCTGCAACAGTTTGCAAACCTTCATGTCTCTAATCCCAGTCGTCTCTGATTTGTCTTGTAGCAGCTTGACCAGGCATTAGAAAGAAAGATGGATGGAAGCGGTGGCACGCCACGCTTTTCAGATGATTAGTTGTAAAACATTTTGAAAACCCATTTATTTCACCTGGAAATTATCTGTTTAACACTTCCCAAGAGATAGCGCAAAGTTCTCACACACTAAAATAAATGAGTTCAGCTGCATAGTTGATGATTTAAAAATTTTAACTAAGTTTACAGTCACAAAAATAATCTAGTTCTCATGGAGAGAGAGAAAAGGAGTAAATCAAATGAATGAGGGATTAGCTGCTAGCATGTTAACGACACTCACGTTCTGTGTTTTTTAGCGTGTTCATGCACAATAATCTGTAAATATGAATAAAATGTATTAAAGCCAGAATCGAATCTGCAAACTTCTGCAAAAATCTTTTTCTCAAAACCCACTCATTAAACACACACTTATATTAGTCTTAAAACATAACAAACACTAAATAGTTGAAAATCGCACATGTGAAAAGCCCTGCATGCCTGTGCTTTCACTAAGTTGAGTTTTGAGGCTTTGGAGGAATTTAAAGAGGCAAAACTTCGCCATCTCTTTATAATCCTACAGGTGGCGCACTCCTATTTATCTGTTTTCATATCGGGTGGTAGGAGTGAAGTATTTGATAAGCTTGTTTAGAAAAAATAAGTATGGCGGAGGACAGAGATACGCACTACTCAGTTAGTTTGTGATGTTTTAATGCTGCGCTTGGTTTTTAAGTGAGAAACCTACAGTATGTAATACCGCATTGGATATTTATAAAATTATGATACTTACAGAATCACAATTTTAAAGTTAGGAAAAGTTCTTTCTCACCAGCTATATCAGTCTTCTCTTGTGGCGGATGTCTGCAACTCCTGGAGTTGCTTAGTAACTAATGGAACAAAAGAATATAGCTAACTAATGTTATAAGGAATGAGCTGCATTTAATTAATCATTAAACTTTATTTTTTTTTTTAAACAAAATTGGATCAATTTAATATCGCATTGGATATTTATAAATTCATGATACTTACAGAATCACATTTTTAATTAAATTGGCACTGAAGTATCATATCTTATTGGGAGATGACCGGTGATTCCCAGCCCTTACTGTGCCTGCTATTGCTTTGCTAATGTGTGTGAAGAGTGAAACATCCTGCAATAGATTGCTGACGTGCTTTTTTACAAAGTCCAGCAGCTTTGATAGCACTTTATTTTCTGCTTGTTTAAGGTTAAAGAAAACATACTGTATATTTTGAGCTTAAATTGTGAGCATAAAAGAAAAGATAACTTACCTGTGTGTTTATGTGTGTGTGTGCAGGAGTTCATACAATAAACAGGACGTATGGCTGTGAGCTTCATAATGACGGCACCACTAGAATGTACGATCGTTATAGTTATGATGGAGACGTGTTCATCACTCTGGATGTGAAAAATGGAACCTGGACTGCATTAAAAACTCAAGCTGTGAACCTTGCAAGCAAGTGGGAATCTACAGAACATCATGCTAAACACTTTAGGAGCTACCTGAAGGATGAGTGCTTTGAGATGTTAAACTCCTCTGGCAGTAAGACTCTGGACAAGAAAGGTAAAGTGTATAATCTGTTACTGTAACTGCATCCACACACACACACAACCATTTATCTCCTTCAACAACCATCACCTGAGACCAGTCAGTGTCCATGCTGACCTCTGTCTACCACAACATTAACACCAGCAGATTAACAATATAAAAATATTAGTTTACTATTACAAATAATTTGTAGATCGAGCTCATGCGTAAAAATAAAAACATAAATGGAATAAACTTAAATGTGCAAAATGCAATATACAAAAACTTTACAATTCAAAAAATATAACAGGCACCGGCAAAATCTGTCAAATCAATACACTAAATGATACAAAATGTCACCCAATCTTCCAGTGAAAAGAATCAGTCAAAAGGAGATGGAAAATTGGTTGCTTGCTATATGTAAGGACTACAAGATGCCAGGAAAAGTTCTCTCTTACTGGCTACATCAGTCTTCTCTTGTGGTGGATGTCCATCAAGTTTGTCCAAAGTCTACAACTCCTTTTGTTGCTTAGTATTAGTGCTGGGCGATATGCCCTATAAATGAAATCTCGATTTTCGATTTTAAAAAGATTTTTTTGCTTAAAATAAATAAAAATAATAAAAACAGACAGTATAGGATTTTTTTTTATTTACTTAAGCAAAATGATATTTATAACCAAACATTACCTGCTTATTTGGATTAAAAGTATATATATATTAAATCAGTTAAACAATTTTGCAAATCACATGCAACTTACATGCTGAATAAAATCAAACAGGAGCCTGACAGCATATTTTTAAACTGTGTATCTGGGCATAATGTCTTTAGCAATATAACACGACACAACATCAGTAATATCTTTCCATCGAGGCTCTTATCATATGGGATACAGCGGGGAAATGTGCTCACTGTTTTCTCCTGGCTTTTAGTCGGTGTTTTCGCGCTGCCGCTTGTCTTGTTTAGCTCGCAGCGGCAAACACGACGCCAACTCAACATTGTGGCTCTGTTTGAGGAAATTAGTCGTGCTCGAGTAAATTAGCTTCTTTTAGTTGCCGCAAACTTCAGACAAATTCTACGCCGGGCTTTGGCTTGTTCAATGTGTAAAGTTGCGAACCCGAACAATTTCCCTACGACTGAAGAAACCGCGCCTCTGTTGGACACGAGCTCTTTGGTTTCATCAGAGCGCGCTGCAGTGTTGTATCTCGTATTTCCCACGTGTGAGTCACAGAGGGGGCGTGGCAGAACTACAGAAGCTCACGGTGCCGCACCAAAGTGAAACTGTAAAATCGATTTAAAACTCTCAAAAGTGAGCAGTTAATCGCTCAGCTCTACTTAGTATCTAATGGAACAAAATATTATTATTAAAATATTTTATATTTACCTACATTTTACCTAAGCTTTACCTAATTTTCACAACTTTCTGAAGGTCTGAATGTCAAACCACACTGGTTAACTTAGGACCAGCCTAATAATAATAATGTAACCAGCTGACTGATTTTAACCATTAAAAAACAAAACAAAAACCCTCAAAACGTTTAATCTCACTAGTTGGTTACCTAGACATGCTAATCTACATGCTAAACCACCCACAGGTAGAATTTGAATTCCTTTTAGGATTTAAGAACGTAAGCTGTGTAAATTTCAGCTAAATTTCAGACGCTGTGGTTTTAATAAAAAAAATTTTTTACATTCTATCGGTTTATTTTATTTTATTTTTTTTAACATTCTGGCTCCTTGTCAATAATAGCTATGCACTTAATTTTAAATTCGGTGCAAAAAATAAAACTCACCTTTACTGGCCGCTTTGTCTTCTTGGTCGTCGTCTTAATTTTATCTGCGGCAGGCAAAGTAGGGCTGGTATAGCTTTCAAAGCAGCATGATTAGCATGCTGCTTTGCTAGCATTAAGCTAACTGCTGTATATTAGCATGTTGCTAGCAACATCATGAGCATGTCACTAACATGATGGTAGCGTGATTAGCATGTTGATGACAATGGGATCCACAGTTAGGTTCAGTTTTAACATTCCTATGGAAGTTACTTTCTGCTTCAGTGGGGAGTACCTTCACCATTATGTCAATGGGGCAAATTTGGGCACCTCTTGCATCCCAGGAGTACAACTCTTACACCTCTTGCGGGTTAAGTTCTGACACAGTTTGCAAGCCTCATCAAATATGGTAAATTTGAGATTTCTACCAAATTATTGCTTTGCACTAAAAATGTGTTCTCAATGTTACGTCTGCGGGATTTTGGGGGCAGTAAAACTCCCCTGCACGTAGAAAAGTCATAGCACCCCATTCCCGAATAAGCCACACGATTTGACAACTCTTTCATGGGTCTACGACAAACGTTATGTGACTAGTCATGCACCAAAACTTAAACAGAACAAGAAAAAGAATACTAAGCCCGTGAGATAATACAAGTGATGCTTTGATTTGCAAGCACCACTAATTACACACTATGAAGTACAAAATTCAAAACTAAACCTTTTTTTTGTTGTTGTCCAAACTAGCTACATTTAGTATTGTTGACCGTTTGGCACACTCATGGCATTCTCTCATCAGATTGACAAGTTAGTCACCTGGAATTGTTTTCAGTTTACCTTCTTAAGAGTTATTCTTGACATTTATTGCCGCCTTAATGCGCTTGAGACCATCAGTTGTCTTGTCCACAGGAAGGGTGGCTAAAGAGTCAGTATCCCCTTTAGTGCTACTGCAACTACTGTACAAATCCATATGAGGAGGAACACTGTTAAGTAAAGAGAAAAGACAGCCCATCTTTCTTTTAAAGAAATGAACAGTCAGTCTGAAATCTTTAAACATTTGTGTGTGTGTGTGTATAACTATCAAACACTATGGCTCTCATGAGGACTACCCCGGGAAAGAAACACCAAGGATAAGACTTTTACAGCATTTACAGCACCTTTTTAATTTACAGAAAGTTTCTCATTTATAGCACCTCAGATTAGAGCCCATCTTACAAGATACTGTTTAATTATGATGATTGTAAATAAATTACAGTGAAACCTTGGATTACGAGCCAAATGCGTTCCAGAAGTGGGCTTGTGTTCCAAAACACTTGTAAATTTTCTCATAAGAAATAATGGAAACTCAAATTATTCGTTCCACAGCCCCAAAAAATACATACATAAAAATAATTAATACAATATATAAAGTAAAAATAAAACAAATTAACCTGCACCTTGTGTGTGAGAAGCTAAAGTAAGAGGAGACTCTTACTTTCAGCCCCTCCCGTCTCCCACCTTTCGCCTCTCCTATTTGAATTTCACATACACAGACATTAACGGAAACACTGTTTTGCCTGAAAAACATCTCTAATGACACACTTGTCAATACAGTACACACACGCTTACAAACACACAATAAAATATGTTACACACACACACACACACACACACACACACACACACACACGTGGTCACAGTGTTATAGTAAACGGTACGCGCGCGCATGGATGTTGATTATACCAGTAAGAGACGAGCACTAAGACCCAGCAGGGTAGACGATTACCCACAATTCCACTGCGAAAGAGAGAAAAACCGTTTGACGCTCGATGTCGAAACAAGAAGCGCATGCGTGATGCATGATACGCGGTACTCGAAAACCAAGACTTGCTCATTTTTCAAGTAAAAATTTATTACAAATCTTTCCTCGTCTTGCATAACACTCGCAAACCGCGTTACCCGCAATCCGAGGTTCCACTGTACATTTAAAACTAAACTTTACTTTTGTCTACATAAACACTGGTTCATTAATTTTCTCTCTCTTCAACTGCAACAACTACAGGCACACATTCTCTGCAGTATGACTACACTGCCAACACATCAGAAGTCACTGCTGCTGTTCGGCTGCATGGAAAGCAGGTTGCGGTGTGTCACATGAAGGCCTCAGCTAACGATTCTGCTTACTGCTGGGGAAAGACACTGCCTGTGGGGGATCAAATGGCCTGGCTTAAAGAGAATGTAAATGAAATAATGAAGAGCTTTAATAACACTGAAGGTGAAACATACAAACATATTTGTATAGCACTCTGTACACAAGCACACACATCAAACTTTCTGAACTTGGAAATGTCCTGTGAAATAAAGCTCTGTCAAATACCTAAGAGATCTTAATTTTTAGCACATTATTTACTATTATTATTATTATTATTATTATTAAGTATGTACAAGATAAATTGTGAAAGTCTGAGTCTCTAAAAGAACTGTCCGGTTCTGCTGATTCTGCTAAAGTAAACATTTGTAGGCCATTTCCTTAAAGAACAGCAGAAACTATGCCAGAGATGTCATGCTAGATATAACTTTAGTTCATTTCGGTTCACTGCATTTTCTAGTATTTATAGTTTAGAAACATTTGATGTCATTATTTTAATTAATTATCATGAACATAGATGAAATGAATGTTTCATCATAGCGTTTCATGCCGTTTTCTGACAGTAGAACTCACAGGATTGGGAATAAACAGCTGTGTTGCCATTTGCTAGGGAGCATAAAGATTTGATGTGGGAGGAATGGGGAAAGGTCATGTGGTCTGATGAGTCTAGATTGACCCTGTTTCAGGGTGATTGGTGCGTCAGGGTAAGAAGGGAATCACATGAAGTAATCACAGATAGTGGGCAGTGTTATGATCTGGGGATGCTTCAGTTGCTCAGGTCTAGACTCAGCATCGTTATGTGGCAATAAAATTAAGTCAGCTGACCACCTGAATGTACTGAATGATAAAGATAATCACATCTATGGAGATTTTCTCTTGATGGCACGGGTATACTCCAGGATTCAAATTGTGAAACTGTTTCTGGGAAAATGGGGAATCATCAATTTACACATTTACACCCAATTGTGTATGTGATCAAAGCTAAAGATCGTCAGTGAAATCTTGGAGTGAGCATTTATTTACTTATTTATTTTGGTCAGGTTGTCTCTTTCCTATATTTTTCAGTTCCTGGGCATGTTTACACTCAGTTGTTTAATATCATAAAAAAATAACGCTAATTAAAACGGAACAGTTTCTGTTTCAAGTGTGCCTCTCACACACATACACGCACATTACAGATGTTAACACTCACACAGACGCGCACACATACACAAACACACTCGTATATCACACACACACATCAGAAATCTTAACACACACACTCGCATCTCTCTCTCACAACCACGCATATGCAGAAACACACACGTACATCACACACATACACTCACAAGTCGCGTGTCTCTCACACACACTACACACAGACTCGCACACCACACTAGTGATGGGTCATTCATGAATGATTTGTTCTTTTTGAACGAATCTTTAACGTGACTCAGAAGAACGAGTATTCTCAGATATTCGTTCATTTTCTACTGGGCGCGCGTGTGCAAAGCATCGCAGAACCTCCAGAGGTGATGCCTTTACCTTTGAGTCTTCTGGTCAGAATTGTTCCCTTTGTCACGTGACTCCCATAGACGCTATGCAGTGCAATAGATTTAAAAGAACGAATGACTCGGACTAAGAGATGTGGTGATGAGCTGCTCATTCTGTTTATCATAATATGTCCTTAGCTGCATTGTAATATTCATTATTGGAACTACAGCTAATATGTTACACTAACGTGTATGTAGATGTGTTGGGGGTCTGTTTATTGAAATGTAACGTTATATTTTATTTCTGGTCAAAAGAACGAAATGAACTAAATGACTCAAAAAAAGATTCGTTCATTTGGATGAACGAGATTCAAAGAACCGAGTCACTAAAATGATTCAAACTTCCCATCACTACACCACACAGACTGACACACCCACACGTCTTTCGTGCACACACTCACACACACCTCTCTCTCTCACACACACACACACACACTAAGGCACTCAAAATATAGGCCCAAGCTGACATCAGCCCTATATATTTTCTGTTGTGTGCAAGTTGTGTGGTGCCTCCGGGGTGGTGATGGCGCAGAGTGCTTAGGGCCGCTTATCGTTGCTTGCAGCTATATTTATGGCCGATGCACTATAGGGTGTGCAGGACCCTCTTGTTTTCCTAAGGATTTTTTTCCCCACACTTTTGGACTTTCCGGGGGTCTTAACATGCTCAAAAACTCATGCAAATTGCCAGATAGGTTGGAATCTGCTGCCGTTAGGATGCCTGGGAGTCGTGGCCCCACACGAGATTTAGCTGGATAGCTCATACACACTTGTACGTTTGCACATGATCCCCAGTACACGGTTAGAGTTCATTGAGCCGAACGATTTTCGCACTGCATGTCCTGGGCTCAACTCAACAGGAGGCTGGTTATTTTGGGTCGTTTGCAATTAAACAATATCTCGCAAAACCTGATGGATTTTGATATACTCCTCCTAGGGAATTTATACGATCGCTACCAAACCGGGTCAATGTGATCTAAAGACATTTGAGGATGCAATTGTAGATTTTTGATATCTCAAACGGGTCAGCCGTGATGATGCCTTAAACTTACTCTGAAAAGTGGTTAATAATTTTCTGTGTGGCCCTATATTGAGTGACATCACGTTCAGTGACATCACATTAAGTCACATCATAATGTGATGCTTTTTTTTCCAGGATCTGCGGCCTAACCCTGCAACTATATTTGAATATTGTGTTATAATTGCATCATTAATCCATTACATTGACACAACAGCAACAAAAACTTAAATCCCAGGTCAGATTTATTTGTTTATCTTGTACACATAGTATTTAATGTTTCCGTTTTGTTAGCTAGAAAGACAAATCCTGACAGATCAGATTTACAGAGTGAAAGATGATTTATTGCCACAGCAGATAATATAGTCTCTTTTAACAGGTGGAAGATCCGGTGGAGGATCCGGTGGACATCAGTATAACAACATCGGTGTTGGAATCATTGTTTTCACTATATTGCTGGTCCTTGTTGGAGCTGGAATCCTCTGCTACAAGGTCTGCATGAAGGCCGACAGAAATGGTCAAGACATTCCCCTGTGAGGTACCTTAAACTTGTATACGTAAATATTTATATGAATATATACAGTCTTGTGCAAAAGTTTGGATACCCCTTGATAAATTACAGATTTTGGTGATTTTTTTAATTGAAAAGATGTTAACACAGTCTCTCTTAGAAATGGGGGAAAAATGCACAGTATTTTCAGCAAACATTGCTGCATAGATACTTTTTATGTCATAAATTGAACAAAGATGAACAATTAAAACATTATTGTGCACTGAGGCTGTTAAAGTTTGGGCGCCCTACATAATCAGTACTTAGTAACACCTCCTCTGGCAGATCTTACATCTTGCAAACGCTTTTTTATATGCAGCTAAAAGTCTTTCAATTCTTGTACTTGGGATTTTATCCCATTCTTCCTCCCAAAAGGCTTCTAGTTCTGTAATATTCTTTGGTCGTCTTGCATGCACAGCTCTTTTAAGATCTACCCACAAATTTTCAATGATGTTTAAATCCGGGGACTGTGAATTAACATTCATATTTTAAAACAAATAAAATTTTAATTTGATGGCCGTTACAAAACCTTCAGCTTGCGTCTCTTGAGGTTTTCCATAGTGGATTTCGAGGTATATGTAGGATCATTGTCCTGTTGTAGAAACCATTCCTTTTGTCAGCTTCAGCTTTTTTACAGATGCGGTGATGTTTGCTTCCAGAATTTGCTGGTATTTAGTGGAATCCATTCTTCCCTCCACCCGTGCAATGTTTCCTGTGCCACTGGCTGCAACACAACCCCAAAGCATGATAGATCCGCCCCCATGCTTAATAGTTGACAAGGTTTTCTTTTCATGAAATGCTGCTCCCTTTTTTTTCTCCTAACATCCCTTTGCTGATTGTGGCCAAAGAGATCTATTTTAACTTCATCAGTCCACAGCACTTGTTTCCAAAACGCATCAGGCTTCTGTAGATGTTCTGTTACATACTTCTGACATTGGATTTTATGATATGGACGCAGGTAAGGTTTTCTTCTGCTGACTCTTCCATGAAGGTCTTGTGGAACGGTGCACCACCACTCCTGAGTCTGCTAAATCTTCCCGCAGGTTTTTTGCAGGCAACCATTTGATTTGATTTGTCTTTCTGACCAGCATACGAGCAGTTGGTCTTCCAGCTCTCATCTTGACCTCCACAGTTCCCCTGAACTGCCATCTCTTAATTACATTTCTCACTGTGGAAACTGCAAGCTGACACCACTTTTCTATCTTCTTGTAGCTTCTCCTGCATTGTGGGCAAGTCCTACACAGCAGCTTAGAGGAACCCATGGTTGTTGAGTGTCCGCAAGTGTGTGCGCAAGGTTTGAAGAGTCAATGTATTTGTAAAGAAATTAGCATTTACTAATGACAGCTGTTTCCATGCTTCAGATCTAACGAGCTGATTAATTCCTGAAACCATGTAAAAAATATATATATATAAAAAAAAAATCTGAGATTCTGGAGTTAGTTAGGGTGCCCAAACTTTTGCACAGTGCCATAATAATGTTTTTATTTTTGTTCAATTTGTGGAATAAGAAGTAACTATGCATCAATGTTTGCTGAAAATATTGTGCATTTTTTCCATTTCCAAGAGAAACTGTGTTAACATCTTTTCAATAAAAAAAATCACCAAAATCTGTTAATCAAGGGGTGCCTAAACTTTTGCATAAGACTGTATATATTATTATTATTACGGCCTAAGCTCAGGGCCCTATTTATTTATATTTTAATCATCCGGGCCCTTTTGGGGGTCTTAACATACTCCAAAAACTCATTAGAATCAGCAGACAAGTTGGAATCTGCGGCCATAAGGAGGTCACTGTGGCGCGGCCTTGGGAGCTGAACATGCTCATCACAGCGCCCCTAGAGAGTCTTGCCTCAAAGCTCATACACACTTGCGTGTATACTTACAAAACCCAGTAGACATTTAGATCTCATCAAGCTGGACAAGTTTCGTGCTGCATGTCATCAGGTCTAATCCACAGGAAGTGAGTTATTTTGAGTTGTTTTCAAAAACACCTAATGGCATTTGAAATGCGTCTCAACTTAATGTACACAGATGTTATTAACCTTCTGTGATGTACATCAGTGTACATTGTTATAATCTGTTTCATTAGACCCAAATTGTCACGTTTGTTCTTTAGGCATTCCCTAGTGCACGTGCGCTCTTTGCCCACTGTCTTTCTGGTGCGCCCCAGGGACACGATGGCGCCTAAGCTTGGGCCCGTCATGGTTGTTTGTGACTATATTTATTATTATTATTATTATTATTATTATTATTATTATCAATGTTGGGTGTAACGCGTTACAAAGTAACGCGTTAGAGTACTCAGATTTTTTGATGTAACGAGTAATCTAGCGCGTTAGTTCCGCCATTCAAGTACTCAATTACTTAGTTACTTTTTCAAAAATGTAATCCGTTATTCAGTTTATGTAATCCGTGAGCCAGACAGCAGTCATTCCCAATCCATTAGTGTGTGTGTGTGTGTGTGTGTGTGTGTGTGTGTGTGTGTGTGTGTGTGTGAGAGAGGAAGTCGTCCTACAAGCCCCGCCCCCCTCTGTTATTCCTGCTGTTTTACCCTTATCTCACCTATGCGGTTAGATTATGCGAGGGCTGACGCGCGGAAAGATGGAAACCCAATCAGAGCGTCGAAACTCGCGGTTAATCATGATGGAACCGTACTTGCGGCCACCGCGTGAAATAGGAGTATTAGTTAACAGATTATGGGAGTGATGATGGTAGAATAATTATAAATGTCTTGACTAAAACAACATGCATGAGGAAGCCCAAAGGAGTTTTCATTTTCTGCAATGGAAAAGTTCTTTTTATCAGAAAGTAACGCTGTAATGTAACTGATTACAAAATTAATGTCTTCAAAAATTAATGTAACGTCCCCCAACCCTGATTATTATTATATTATTATAAGTTAACAGTTTAACTGTATAAACGGTTATGTAAAGAGGTTCGTGAAGATGGATCTGATTTGTTAATAACGCTGTCTAAAATCTGTCTTTCAGTCAGAACACCCGATGCTGAGGATCACTGTGACCGTCTCATACTCACTGTAAAACACTGCATTCCATGTTTTTTCTACTTTATAATAATGGAATTGCTAATGTTTATTTGTTACTCACAACCACTGAAGTTTCTCCAATAATGGGCACGGTGAGGGATGTCCTGTCTGAGAGAGTTAATATTAAGCTAATATCTGGTCAGTGAATGTTTAAGTATTCTTTTAAAAATAATTTAGATTAGGTGCCTTATTATATATTTACAAGCATAAAAGGAGTGTGTGTGTTTGTGTGTGTGAGAATATGCACAAGAACAAAAAATGCACAAATGCTTAAAACTTTAAGTTTTCCAGAACATTAACAGCGCTCGATCATATTAAATATAACGTTAGCATTTATCTTAATGTTTTTTGTAGAATAGGTAATAATGGTAATATCACTTTATATTTGTGGGAAATTTTTGCATGTCTTTGTTTCATGCGGATTGTTGATACTTAACATGACAACACCCTTTAAACAAGTATGTATTTATTTAGAAATCATTAAGTAGCTTTATAATTTAGCATGTTTTTTTAAACACACAGAACGTTTTATAAGACCATGCAGTACAGTTTTTAATTTAATACAAACAAATTGGTTATAAACAATTCTAAGCAGTCATTATGGCAAACTGTTTTTATTTATCTGAAAGTGTAGCATTTTATTAAAAATAAATGCATATAGAACTTAACGTTAAGAACTCTTAAAGAACATAACATAGAGTACAAGTTTCATATGAGTATAAACCAATCATGACAAACAGTAGAACACCCTGCGGCACAGTGTCACTAGATCGAGCGATTAACAGTTACTAGAAAACTACTAGAAAAACTAATAGAACTACAGTTACAGAACTACTAGAAAACACACCCACTCCTAAAACACTGCCATGTCCGTGTCTGAGAATTAAACCTTATTTTATCTATTTATTATTTATTATTGAGTTTTTAATATGCCACTGTGTATGACTTTATAGAGAGCGCAATAGTCCATATATTTATGTCATAGGGTACTTGAAATACAGAAAATGCTGTGACTATAAGCTTCCACAGATCATACTGTAAACGTACTAGTTTGATTATAGCCTGATTGACTAGGTAGAGAGCGGCATCATCGGGACTCAAATTCTTTTGATTTATTCATGGAAGGCCAAATACTTGATGGATGCACAAATTTGCTGGAAAAGCTTTTGCACTCAACAGGATATATATATAAAAATTTTTTTTTTTTTTTTTTTTTTAAAGCATTCTTGAATAATATGAAGGAACTTTTTTACTGTACTGTTACTGTTGGAACCAAACAGAGTATTCTATTGTACTATATATTTTTGCAATCTGTTATTTTTGATTATATGATGAACATGAAATATATGTTAAATATTTGAAGGCAGTGAACAGTCTGCTCTGTTTTTTTTGTCTGTTGTTAAATTTGTAAAATCATTCAGCTGTGTAATTGTGTAATTTACAAGGATTGGTAGTAATGAGTTACATTTACTCGGATACATTTACTTCAGTGACTTTCTTTTTAACTTTTATGAGTAGTTTTACTGCACCATACTTTTTACTTTTACTTGAGTAGATTTGTGAAGAAACTCTACTCTTACTCCACTACACTCGATCACACTCGACTTGTTACTTTTTTACTATTTACACATGCCACTGCTAGATCTACCGCATGACTGTTTCAGCAGTCAGATGCAACAACAATAATCACATGTGATAATAGGAAATTTGTGTTTCTTGTTCCTTAATTTGCTATTTTGTTATAAGATTAAGATATTTAGTTTTATTTATTTATTTTATTACATTTTTTTCATTTATTTTATTACTTGTAAATGTCAGAATTTTATTATTTTATCATTTTGTCTTACATAATTTCTAAATTTAAAAAAAGAAGATAAAGAATTGAACATTACGATGAAACAGTTACTCAATACTTGTCTTTTTCTACTCTTAAGTAATATTTGTATATTAAAATTTTTGGCTACTCTACCCACCTCTGATAATTTGCAGTGCTCTACATCTATACAGCGACACTGCCTGAATAACTCTGTCTCTCATGAAAACTATATAATTAGTTCTATTAAAATCAATCATAACCTTTACTTAGTATATAAAATAATCATAATGTTTGTGTTATATAATGCAGCAGATATTTTTTTCCCCAGTTGTCTTCAATTTTGCAACTAAACATTAGAAAGTAGTTCTGGTTAATAGACATTTGGGGGAAGCTTTTATGGTGACTGGTACTACAGATTCACTTCTGCAGTGTGAAATATTGTACAGTAGCTTTATTTTGACAGACGTTGCTATTGTGATGCAGAACAAGATGACATTTTTTTTTCCACCACTGCATAGCACTAAGGTAAAAATGCAAAAGTAGAAATGTAAACATGGGAAAGCAGAACTAGGTTCTAGGTACAGCGCACTAGTGGGGAATACCGGCGCAGGCTTTCTACACCTTCTGACTTTCCTGCCACAGATTCTCATCCACATCACGACACATTGGTGAAAGACTCTTTAGGAATGTGTTATCCAACCTCTGCAGGCGTCTGCTGTGACGCACCATCACTCAAAGTCAAGATTCATCAATTTAGGTCAGATTTACAGAAAATAAAAACCTAAAAGAAATGTCTAGAAAATACACAATGCTCGACAAATTATGACAACTGCTTCAACCAAATGACACATGCGATGAACTAACGCCTTGATGTTTTGGCAAAAAGTTCAAGGGTTTGATTCCTGCCTCGGGTCTATGTGCATGGAATTTGCATGCTCTCACCGTGCATAGTGAGTTTCATCCAGGTATTCCAGTTTCCTCCCAAATTGCCCACAGTGTGTGGTGTGTGCCCTGCAGTGGATTGGCGCCCCGTCC